>ONZH01014335.1:0-186709 GCA_900303285.1 Rhinella marina
ATTATGTCTCCACACCAGTATTGCACATAGAAATCATAGATTTCCTAATAAAAAATTATAATGGGCCTCACTTGAGAACAGATGTACTAATACTTATTAAAGATAACATCCAGCATTGTTCTATAACATATTGGGGTTGGCAATCTATAGTAGTTTATCACATATAGATCTCACAAATCTTGTTTCCTTTTGCAAATTAGATGATACAACTTTGATATTTTTACCTTCTGTGTTTTCTTTATAGGCTACAGAAAGATCAGATGAAGATCTGGCCTTTATCAAAGAACTGGCCCAGAAAGTCCTGTGTGTAATTCCACGTCTCACTCTCTCATTGGGCTGCCCTGGTAAGGATCCATCATCTTCATATACTATATGTCCTAGGATTAACCAGCACTATTTTATCACTTCCTAAAATATAGTAATATAGAAAGTGCATGTATATATGATATACCCTAGTATTTAAGTTATATATGTATAACAAACCTCTAATACAAATTATCCAGTTATCTGGTTCCTTTTAATCCTAATCTCAGTGGACTTTTCATTGTACTGCTGTTTGTATTCCACTGACATAAACAGGCCTCACCGGTCAACCAGGACATCAACTGGCCACAGCTCTGATGTACTAGATAAAAACTCAACTTGGATCTAGTTTCCAATACATTCACGTGTCACTAAGGTCCATTTCTTATAAGTTGATAATATTTCTAGTGTTTGTAGAGATAAAGATGAAGTAGACATAACATGTTCTGTGTTAGTAGGAGGTCTCAGAATAATTTTCTCTGGTGGCCCCAATTTACTTCGCTCTAATACTAACCATAAGGTTAAAGAGGACCTTTCATGACTTTAAAAAAATGAATCTGCACTATCTACCCTGCTGTGAGCGGTCCGCTCTGATTGGACAGCGCTCACAGCAGGGCAGAAGCAACGCCCATTGAGGAACAGGGAGTCTCCTCCTCCCTGTTCCGATGCCTTCTAATTAGCATAAAGCCGGACCGAAGAACGGGGGGCCCGTGTGAAGCCACCGGGGGACAATTTGCTAAGAAAACAACGCTGCTGGCATCAGTGGGGGACGCACTATCAGGTAGATAGTGCAGATTCATTTTTTAAAAGTCGTGAAAGGTCCTCTTTAAATCTCACACTTTAAAAGTACTTCTACTTGAGGATGAAAACAATGAAGCAAATGAAGATTTTGTCATTCATATTTCCAGTGTTTGGTCCTTAAATGTTTATGATATTTTGTACATAATATTTAACATTTTATACAGGAAACACCAGAAGGCCAAGCCAAAGAGGAACATAAAGTAACAACTCAATCTCCTGAGCCAAATACCAGTCACCTGGGGCTAACCAAGGATCTGACTAAAGGTAAGGGGGTCACATATTTTGTTTGAAAACATTCTTTTTAATATTGTCTCATATTGTGTGATGGGAATTGGAAAAATCTTATAAATACATAATTGTTTTACTGTGACTTTGGCATTGTTGTGTCACCATATAGTCTGAGCCAGAATGTCACATATCATAATGGACACATCATTTCATCCTCCTGTAATGGGTTGCTTCTTATCAGCCTTCTACTTGTTAATTTTATTCTGTGTAATATTGTATTATGTACTTATGACAGATATCGCAGAGTACATGATGTATTTTCATTATATTATAATTATTTTAGAAACATCTGAGCTGGCAATTAATGATCACGAAACATCAGAACCACCAGAGATCGATGAATCTGCCAGTGTAGGTATCATAGATAGTGATATATTCTTGATATTATCTTATGACAGTATCCTATAATCTTTGGTGGCTCTATGGCATCAGGAAGGCTACAACATCAGGAATTTGAAACTTTTAGTTTTATGCAACTTCTAAGTTCATATTTAATTTCTTCTTCCCTTTTAGAATTTAACCAGATCCTTGGACATGGGGAGAAAGCCTTGTAAGAGGGACTTTGAGACCTCCGCACTGATCAGCAGTGGAGCTTATGGGTGAGCATTAAGATGGGCCTTAGGCTTTGTTCACATTGGCATCAAGACTCTATCTGACTACCCCAAACAGAAGCATAACAAATGTAAATTAGATTTATAATAAAACCTGTTTCTCCTCTCTAGGGCCATTTACTTAGTCCATCATAAAAACAACGACCGTTTATTTGCTATGAAGAAATTAGAGAAGCGAGAACTGTTCATTGAGTACAAGCTACAGCAGGCCTTTCTCGAAAGAGACATCTTGATGTTCATAGAGTCTCCATTTGTGGTCAGCATGGTCTGCTCCTTTGAGAGTAAGCGTCACCTGTGTATGATCATGGAGTATGTAGGAGGTAAGACATGGTCATCATTCATTTGGAATATATAGGAATCATTAACCTCTAAGGTATGCTAAGATATGTCCATATTGGTCTTGGAACTGATCATATTTCTATTCTCTGTTTTAGGAGGAGACTGTGGAACCCTAATAAAATACAGGGGTCCCATTGCCATGAACCTGGCCCGCTTGTACTTTGCAGAAATGGTTCTTGCTGTGGAACACCTCCATAGCTACGGTGTGGTGCACAGAGACCTGAAGCCTGACAAGTAAGTCACCCTTACATAGCATATCCCCTATTCACTCTTATGTATATAGCTATAGAGAAGTTAGAAAATATTGTAGCTTTGGTGTAACATGCAGCAATTATACAAATGGTACTCTCCAGTCTATGCATTATGACTTGATGATTGAGCCCTTTCTCTATTTTTCTTAGCTTGCTAATAACACCATCAGGTCATATCAAAGTCACCGATTTTGGACTGTCAAAACTCGGCTCATGAGATTAACAACTAACAACTACAAGGCTCCAATGGAGGATACCACCAAAGAGTTCCTTGATAATGAGGTGTGCTTTACTGATATATGTATAGATTTATTTTCATCATTCATTTTAGTAGAGTACAGTTCATGTGTTACAGGTAAAGGGGGATAGAGACACAAGCTCCCCTGGTGTTGGATATCAACAAGCTATTTTGCCATGCAACAGATATTATAATAAATCATTTAGATTGTCTCCAATCTCATTCATTCATTGGTTTCTAGGTTTTTGGTACCCTTGAATACATCGCCCCAGAAGTACTCCTGATGGAAGGGTATGGGAGGCCCATTGACTGGTGGGCTACAGGGATCATCCTACATGAATTCCTGGTAGGATCTGTTCCGTTCTTTGGCAGCACCAAGAAGAAGGTGTTCAATGCTGTGATCAAGGGTTAGTAAAAGTATCACTAATAAAGTATATGTCCTATTTGGCTAATGTCACAAAGGATAACTATATCAATCTGATAGATGACGGTTTAAGCATCCTTATAGATTAGCATCTATGAGAAAATAATACCAACCATGTATTCAGTTGATCTTCAAATATTGAAGTATTAAGATTCACATTCCAAAAGGAATTCTAGCCATTACAAGAGCTGATCGGTAGTGATCCAGCTATAGAGACCTCACTGATCATGATCACTCCCAGGAACTAAGTAGAGAAATATTCCCTATGTTCCCATAGAAGTTATATGACTCGTATAGCACCTGGATAGAAATGTCACAGTGCAGAAAAAGTTTAGAAATTCTAGCAATCCATCAGCAACTCTATATAAACCATCAGGTGACAGCATATCCCAGCTCAGTTTGAGGGGCCATTTTCGGATATAAACCTCTGTAGATTGTGAAGAGTCATTGATATTTCCCATTTCCATTACTTGCTGGTAACATTGTTTTTCCGTATAACAGATGACGTCTCTTGGAATTTTGACAATAAAGCTCCTCCCCCTGATGCTCAAGATATCATCACTGAGCTGCTCAGGAAGAATCCCGCACATAGACTTGGGACAGGTAAGTGTACATATATTACAGATGTAGACTTATAACACCTTGGACTCTATGAAAAGACATAAACATCATGTCTGATTGACAAAAGACTGGCCATACACATTAGATAGCTTTCTGATGAATTGTCCAATAACCCCCACCTCACTTTCTCGATACATATAAGGCCTCTTTCACACTAGCGTTAGCAAGGATCCGGCACCTAAAGGGTGCCAACGGATCCGTGCTAACGCTGATACATGTGTGGAGCCAGAGCAGCGCTCCGGCCCCACACATGTTAACATGGAACAAGACACAGACATACAGACATACATACATACATACTCACATACTCCAGGGACGCCGGCAGAACGTCTTCACGTGCCTCCTGCGCGCAGTGATGACGATTCCCCACAGCGCCCTCTGCTGGGCACAGTGGGGAAACGTCATAGCTGCGCGCAGGAGGCGCGTGAAGACATGCTGCCGGCGTCCCTGGAGTATGTGAGTATGTATGTGTGTATGTATGTATTTATGTATGTGTCTAGCTCTGTAGCCGGATCCGGAATGATCCCCCATTGCAAATCAATGGAGGATAGATCCGGATTACTGGTGTGTCCACACCAAACGGATCCGTCCCCATTGACTTGCATTGGGGGTCATTCCGGATCCGTCTTGGTGCGGATCCCTGGACCGGAGAGCAAACCGCAGCATGCTGCGGTTTGTTCTCCGGTCTGAAGACGGAACGGAATGCTTTCAGGAGCATTCCGTTGTCTTCAGTTCAGTTTTGTCCCCATTGACAATGAATGGGGACAAAACTGAAGCGTTTTATTCCGGTATTGAGCCCCTATGACGGAACTCAATATCGGAATTTTAAAACGCTAGTGTGAAAGTAGCCTAAATCCAAGGCTTTGCTGGACAATCATGTATTCTCTTTAGGGAGATGGGAGAAGCCTGCTATAAGATCCCTCTGGTGGCGGTTTATCTTCCTGAGAACAAAAGGATTCGGAATGATGGAATCCAACGACTCAAACTTCTCCCTCTCTTCTGTCATCGGGAGTCACGAAGTCCCCAAACACGTTAGAATACACTATCGAGAGGTTGAGATAGTAATAATTGAATATGTATGGCCTCTACATTGCTTTCTCCTATAGACAACAGAATGTTATATTGTTTCATCTTTAGTTAAAGGGGTTGTCTCATCTTGCCTAATGGGGGCATATCGCTAGGATATGCCCCCATTGTCTTATAGGTGCGGGTCCCACCGTTGGGGACCCGCACCTATATCGAGAACGGGGCCCCGCAAGGTGGTGGCTGGAGGACTCCGGTCCGGCCACCACCAAGCCGGCTCCCCATAGAAATGAATGGGAGCGCACCGCGCTTGCGCGGCCACCGCTCCTATTCATTTCTATGGAGCCGACGGAAATAGCCGAGCCAGCGCTCGGCTATCTTCGCCGGCCACATTGAAAATGAATGGAGGCGGCTGCGCATGCGCAGTGCGCCCCCGTTCGCTTTCGGGGCCCCGTTCTCGATATAGGTGCGGGTCCCAGCGGTGGGACCCGCACCTATAAGACAATGGGGGCATATCCTAGCGATATGCCCCCATTAGGCAAGATGAGACAACCCCTTTAAGATCACAATGATGGAATCATATTAACCAATCACTTTTATTTCCAGGAGGAGCACATGAGGTCAAAATTCACCCCTTTATGAGTGACATTGATTTTGATTGCATTCTGAGTCAAAATCCTGAGTATATTCCTGAACTTGTGTCAGCAGAGGACACCAGGAATTTTGAACGTAAGCTCAATAGATATAGATCGTTGCCATGAACTGTTGACCTTCAGGAACATTTTTATAATATTGTATTATAATAGTCTGGTTGGAATTTATAAGAAATCCAGTTAGAAATCATATACATTTATAGATTAGAAAATACTGTACTTAGTAAATGTTGACCAGGTTTACTCCAGAGTTGTACTCTTAGTAAGAAAGGAAACTTACTTTTCTTCTTTGTGAGTTTTATTGGGTCATCATTTATGTGGCTTCTTTCAAGTCCTCCATTTATTAAGCCACCAGTTCACACATCATTACTGGTTGTCATCCTACTCTCTTCTCCTATAGTCAGCAATGAAATAAATGTGTCTGTAACCCATTATATACAACAATCCCTGATACTACTGGAATATTTATGTCTTTTAGCTCACTCTGAGAAACATCTCCTTATGGATTCAGATGAGGAAGACGACACAAGCGAGGATGTTGAGTACATGGTGTTTAAACCTTTCACATCATCTACAAAAAGGTTTTCTAAAGTAAGTGTATGCCCTATAACTATATCATATATTTACTTACATTTACTGGGATGATGTCCTCCTCACACATTATATATATATCTGTTAGGGATATCTGAGGTGACTCCATTTACTAAGACATCCTGTATTTCTAATAAGACAGCGGTAATAGCCATATTAAAAAGGTTTTCTCATAAAACTAGCCTCTTCTTTATAGATAGCTATTATTGTCATAAATGGTAGATGTCAATCCTCCTTATTTACATGATGATAGACATAATTCTCATGAACATATCTGCAAAAATTCCTGATTGTATATTATAACTATATCTCTGTGTTTTTAGCTATGTACCAACACAACCAGGATGACTGATAACACCATGGAGGATCCCAAGTCATCTCTAGAGGATTCTCCTAAAGTCTATGACTCAGATATGTGAGTAGAATACAGTATGTGACTGTTAATTTCTGCTTCTTCATTATCTAAGTTTTTCTGTGCAGTTCATCAATCAATATGGTTTTGAAGTAATTTTAACTGCAATTTATGTTTTACCAAACAGGCAGAGACAATCATTATCTTCTGAAGCTGATGATGAGAAGCGAAGGCACAGTGATAGTAGTAACTTACCAACTAGCTCCACAGTACCCGGTAGGTATAGGCATATCTGTGAATAGTCTAAGAGCAAACACTATGTACTGTATATTCTCTGCAAAGTGGTTGTAGAGGTGTATAGCCAAAGGTCAAAACCCCATTGACCATGAATGGTTATATCCTTGCCATGTACCATTACTTCTTATTATAGGAATTCCCCTACCAAATGTGAGAGCAAACTGCAAACTTTAACTAGAGTAAACAATATCTATCAAGGCAGCCTGGGAGATAATATCACATTCCCTATTTGTGACCAAGGCCTTGCTGCTGGATTACTGGATTATTAAATCATTCTGGATATTGCCATTTATTCTTCTTCTGCTTTATATTTACATCCATCTTTTTTAAATTTATAAAAAGCTTCACCAGCTCAGAAGAAACAAGGACTGACATTTACCCGGACTGGACAAAACACTGAACAAGGACAAAGAGAAAGGAGAACAAGAGGTAAGAGTGAGCAATGGCTGGTACGATCTTTACTGTTACTGACTAATAATTTACAATATATTTTATAAATATATATACAAAATACAGTTGCAAAAAAACAAAAATTCTGTACACCTTCATTTTTATGTTGTTGCTGTTATTATACCTTAGTTTCCACGTTAGCTCCATTACTTTCATGATTTTTCTTCCTTTCAAAGGTTCTCTTATACGCCGCCTCTTATCATCCTGCCGGCGTGGATTGTCCAGGGCTGCTCATGCCATTAGAGGAAGCTGTGCTGCTGTTTCCTGCTGCCATTCCTCAAGAACCATCTAAAAGAGGAACTCCTCTGCATCTAGCGCCCTGAAACAAGTACAGCAAGTCAACCACCAGAGCTGTGCTAAGGAGGAAGGACTTATACCATCTGACCTTCCCACTCTGCAAGTACCATCTGCAGAAGAAGGCTTATTTCTAACATCATTTCTGCCTTGCATAAAATCAATAAAAACATTTAAAACTTTAATAATTCATAAATTGTGTTTATTTATTCCGTAAATCCACTCACGTTTGCTTAACCACATAAAATAAGCTGGTAAGGTTGAAAGTTAGTACATGACACATTTGCCATCGTCATAATACTGAAAACTTACAGAGAACGTGTCCATGAAAGTCAGTGTGATCTGCAGGTTCAGTAACCTGCAGGGGTAGAGTCGGCAGGAGGATGAGTGGTAGTTATGACACTGATAGAAGTTGTAGTGGTTGCCTATGGCTGTTCTGACTCCAGTGCTCATTGGGGCCATGCCATGAATGGAGGGTGCACCCTTTCTTCCCTCAGAGCACACCATGGGCCTTTTGAGGACCCCTGCCTGCTGGTAGTTGTGGTGTCCTTGATGGTGTACAGTTGGCAGAGTGCAATTAAGGAGGGCAGTAATAGGCACTGTTCTGAGGTATAACACAGAGGTTACTTTTCCCAGTGGCAGTGTATGGGCATAGGCCATGATGGTACTAGTACTGTCTGAGTCTCTCCTCTAAATACTTTGCAATCTTGCCAAATTGACCACAAGAGTGCAAGTCTCTTAAAAATGTGGTAGGCACCAGAGGCTACAATCTGTTCCACATGCAGGTCTAAGGTTCCAAAGTCTAAGGTTATCTTTACAGTTCCTGCACACACCCTCACCTGTTCCTTAACCCCTTCACCCCCAGCGCCGTACATGTACGGCGCTGGGGCGATGCGGGCACATGGCGCCCGCTCGCGAGTGCGGCGGGCGTCATGGCCGGCAAGTCTCTGCTGTTTCTAACAGCAGAGACTTGCCGCTACCTACTCCATCGGCGGCGTCTTCCGGGTTGACTAGATGCCGTGATCACACGTGATCACGGCATCTAGTTGCGTCTAAACCCGGAAGCGTTCGCTTCCGGGTGGTGTACAGACACCCCGTGTGGCCAATAGGGGTGTCTGTACATCGTATGAAAACTGTAATCCTCGCTGGTGAGGATTACAGTTTTCAAACTGCAATTCTTATTCTGGCCACTAGATGGCAGGCCAGGATAAGAAATGAGCAATTCATGGCTTTCTGAGTCTATAAAACCCAGAATTGCTCATAAAGAAAAAAAAAAAGCCACAATATATAAGCCCATATTTGAGCTTTCTAATAGTACAAAAAAAATTAAAAAAAAATGTTAAAAATATATAAAAAATAAAAAAGATGTAAAAGTTCAAATCACCCCCCTTTCCGTATAAGTAAAAAATAAATACCTAAATAACAATAAATATAGACATCATGGGTATCACCGTGACCGAAAACGCCCGTACTTTTAAAATATAAAAAAAAAAATTCCAATACGGCGAATTGTGTGGCGGAAAAAAGCGTCCAAATGGCGATTTGCCGTTTTTTGTCGCTTTTTTTTTTCTAAAAAAAATTAAATAAAAAGTGATCAAAAAGTCATACACACCCCAGAATGGTATCAATAAAAACTTCAGATCGTCCCGCAAAAAATGAGCCCCCATACAGCTCTGTACACATAAATACCAAAAGTTATAGGGGTCAAGATTTGACAAGGAAAAAAAAAAAAAAAAAAGGGCAACTTTCTAATTATTTTATCACTATGAAAACGCAGGAAAAACTATACATATTAGGTATTGCCGGATTCGTACTGACCAGTAGAATGAAAGTAACGGATCAGTTTTAATGCACATCGAACGCTGTAAGTAAGAAACCCGTAGAACTGTAGCGGAATAGCGTTTTCTTTGCAATTTCACCCGGTTTGGAATTTTTTTCCCGCTTCCCACTGCACCGTATGCAATATTAAATGGTGGCGTTGGAAAGTACAACTTGTCCCGCAAAAAACAAGCCCTCATACAGCTATGTGAACAGAAAAATAAAAGAGTTATGGCTGTTTGAAGGCAGGGAGCGCAAAACGAAAATGCAGAACCGAAAAAAGCTCCGGGGGTGAAGGGGTTAAACAGCATGTGGAAATTGTTCCTGGTTTCTCTCAGGGTTAGTCTCCTGGCACAGTGGCTCTTTCTTTGGTAGCTTCTACACTCCAGATGAACAGCTTTTTCCTGGAGAAAGGATTCTCTTCCTGCACACAGGCTTCAGCTAGATTCAAAAGCATCTTCCAACAGCAGCAGACAGAGCCAGACAGACTGGATACTAGCCAGACTGGGGCACGACCAGCACATCACTCTGGCAACTATACCAAGAGGTTGCCAGATTAACTATTTCCTCAATCATATTTAGTTGTATGAGTTACACAGTGCATGGAATGACATTAACCCTTTTAGTAATAATTAACTCTTGCAGTGGTCCTCTAGGGCAGTGGCCCCCAACCTTTTTTGCACCAAGGCCCGGTTTCTCGCTAGACAATTTCCCCAGGGCTCGGGGGGGGGGGGGGGGGGGGGGGGGAGGGCGCTGTGGTTGTTGGGGGGGCGGAGCATAGTGCCCCCACACAGTAGTTATAGTAGCATAGTGCCCCCCACACGGTAGTTATAGTAGCATAGTGCCCCCCACACAGTAGTTATACCAGTATAGTGCCCCTCACACACTAGTTATAGTAGAATAGTGCCCCCACACAGTAGTTATAGTAGCATAGTGCCCCCACACAGTAGTTATAGTAGCATAGTGCCCCCACACCGTAGTTATAGTAGCATAGTGCCCCCACACAGTAGTTATAGTAGCATAGTGCCCCCACACAGTAGTTATAGTAGCATAGTGCCCCCACACCGTATTTATAGTAGCACTAGCAGAAAGACCCGGCTTTGCCTGGGTATATTTCATCTATTTATTTAATGTTTCTGTGCGTCGTTGCAGAGAGAAAGTCAATGCAGCTGACAGAAATTGATTTTTACCTTCATTTTTTCAATCCCTATTGGCTATGGAGTGGGAGGGGGTGTGGTTTAATGGGACACAGGGGGGGGGTTAAGTCCTTCATTTCAGGGTGGCCTGAATTATAGGTTAATGCCATGGTAATTTGAGGAAACACAATGGGTAGCAGTGGAAGAAAACATTGCTTTGCGCGGGTATATTTAATCTATTTCATTTAATGTTTCTGTGTGTTGTTGCAGAGAGAAAGTCATCCTCCCTCCCATCCCTGCAGCTGACAGATGTTGATTTTTACCTTCAATTGTTCAATCTCCATTGGCTGCGGAGTGGGAGGGGTCATGGCCTGACTGAGTCGGGGGCGTGACGTTGCAAGACCTGGGGCGGGGTTTTAAGTCCTTCTTTTGATGGTGGCCAGAATTACAGGTCGATGCCATGGTAATTTATGAGGACACGCCATGGGTAACAGTGGAAGTAAACATTGCTTTGCACGGGTATATTTAATCTATTTCATTTAATGTTTCTGTATGTTGTTGCAGAAAGAAATCCAACTTCCCTCCCACCCCTGCAGCTGACAGAAGTTGATTTTTACCTTCATTTTTTCAATCCCCGTTGGCTGCGGAGTGGGAGGGGGCGTGGCCTGACAGAGTCGGAGCGTCGTTTCGCGAGATCTGGGGCGGGGGTCAGAGTGGCATGAATTACAGGTCGATGACATGGTAATTTATGGGGACCCGCAATGGGTAGCAGTGGAAAAAAAACATCTTTTATTAGTACTGAATGGTCGTAGTCTAAAATTAGTCAATTTCATCTACGATTTTTGTGTATCGTTGCAGAGAGAAATTCACCCTCCCACCCCTGCAGCTGATTTTTTTCAATCCCCGTTGCCTGCGGAGTGGGAGGGGGCGTGGCCTGGCAGAGTTGGGGGTGTGGATTATCAAGATGCTTCGAACGGTTGTAGTCTGAAATTAGTCTATTTCATCTAAAATTTTGTGCGTCATTGCAGAGAGAAATTCACCCTCCCACCCCTGCAGCTGACAGAAGTTTATTTTTCCCTTCATTCTTTCAATCCCTGTTGGCTGCGGAGTGGGAGGGGGCGTGACCTGACACAGTTGGGGGCGTGGCTTAACAAAGCGCTTCGCATAGGTGATTTCATCTATTTCATTTAATGTTTCTGTGTGTCGTTGCAGAATGGCTGCTGAGTGGGAGGGGGCGTGGTCTGACAGAGTTGGGGGCGTGACTTAGCAAGACGATTCGAACAGTTATAGTCTATAATTAGTTTATTTTATCTAAAATTTTTGTGTGTCGTTGCAGAGAGAAATTCACCCTCCCACCCCTGCAGCAAACAGAAGTTTATTTTTACCTTTATATTTTCAATCCCCGTTGGCTGCGGAGTGGGAGGGGGCGTAACCTGACAGAGTCGGGGGCGTGGATTAGCAAGACGCTTCACATGGGTGTATTTAATCTATTTCATTTAATGTTTCCGTGTGTCGTTGCAGAAAGAAAGTCAACCTCCCACCCATCCCTGCAGCTGACAGAAGTTGATTTTTAACTTTATTTTTTCAATCCCTGTTGGCTGCGGAGTGGGAGGGGGCGTGGCCTTACAGAGTCGGGGCGTGGCTTAGCAAAGCGCTTCGCATAGGTGATTTAATCTATTTCATTTAATGTTTCTGTGTGTCGTTGCAGAATGGCTGCGGAGTGAGAGGGGGCGTGGCCTGACAGAGACGGGGCGTGGCTTAGCAAAAGGCTTCGAACGGTTGTAGTCTATAATTAGTCTATTTCATCTAAAATTTTTGTGTGTCGTTGCAGAGAGAAATTCACCCTCCCACCCCTGCAGCAAACAGAAGTTTATTTTTACCTTCATTTTTTCAATTCCCATTGGCTGCGGAGTGGGAGGGGGCGTGACCTGACAGAGTCGGGGGCGTGGATTAGCAAGACGCTTCGCATGGGTGTATTTAATCTATTTTATTTAATGTTTGTGTGTGTTGTTGCAGAAAGAAAGTCAACCTCCCACCCATCCCTGCAGCTGACAGAAGTTGATTTTTACCTTTATTTTTTCAATCTCTGTTGGCTGCGGAGTGAAAGGGAGTGTGGCCTGACAGAGTTGGGGGTGTGGCTTAGTGAGACCTGGGGCGGGGGTTTTAAGTACTTCTTTTAGGGTGGCCTGAATTAAAGGTCAATACCATGCTTATTTATGAGCCCACGCAATAGGCAGCAGTGGAGGAAAACATCTTTTATTACTACTGAACTGTAGTAATAGAAAAACACATAAGTTATATTTATGGTAACCGGAATACCTTTAACAGTGTCAGTAAATAGAAATGGATGAGATCCTCAGCTGCTGATAATTACCTGGTTGTTATGGAAACCTGCCCTCCCTGTGTGTGCCTTTGCAGAGAACGGCAGTTGGAGTTTAAAACCAAAGTTCCCAGTTGTAATGTTGGCTAATGGAGATCATATTTTGGGAATATCTCAGGAACGGTATGTCCTAGAGATGAGACCTGGTCTAAAACCTTCCTGGACACCTGATGTACCTGTGTGCCGAATTTGGTGAAAATCGGTCCAGTAGTTTGGTCGCGCATAGAAAACAGACAGACAGACAGAAACTCATTTTTATATTATTAAGAGATAGTGCCCATAGTGCTCCTCTCCTTCAGTTTTATACAATAAAAAAACCCAAACACTTATACTTACCTCCATCAGCCTGGCAGCGCTGCGATGCAGGCCTCCTCCGGCCTGTGTCCCGCTCTGCACGGCTCAGGCAGCGCAATGACGTCATCACACCGCCTGAGCTGGCCTCTGATAGGCTGCAGGCCTAGTGCCTGTAGCCTATCAGAGGAACGGGCAGGGGAGACGCCTCTCCCTCCCCTGCCCCACCGCAGCACAGGCATCTGTATCGCCGTCCTGAGGACGGCGATACAGATGACTATGGAGATGAGCGCTTCCACAACGGAAGCGCTTATCTCCTTATCTCCTGCCACCGCCGTGGACCGGCAGACATCGATTCAGGGCCCGGTGCTGGGCCGCGGCCCGGTGGTTGGGGACCGCTGCTATAGGGCGCTGCACAGGTAACGTGTTAAAGAACAGGAGCAGTTGAGCAGACTGATATTTAGCTTTGTAAGAAAAGATTCAGTATAATTGCTTGCTGTGATACAATGTTTAGGTACCTCCCAATTTACTGTTATGGGAGTTGCAGAAAAAGCGAAGAACCAGCCTCTTGGCTGTTCTGTAACTCAACGTACATGGGAGAGCGCTTACTTTGGGACATTCCCACCAACCATGATGACCAAGATGAAGCAACCCATTTAAAATTTCTACATTTTCTATGCTTAATATTCAAGTGGGCTGTCTTACTAGTGATTGATAGCCTTCCCTGTTTAAGGGTGTATACACTGCATGTTATGACGTGTTCCCTTTGAGAAAATTTTCAGCTCCAGGGCCTTTTGCAAGCCAATGAACAAAACATGTTTACAGTTTTAGATTAGGAATCAGTTGTAGAAAATATTTTTCAATCCTCTTCCATGGAAGATCAATTTTTTTATACGTAAATATGGAGAGCATAGCAGATAGGCATGCTGCATGAAATTGGTTATATCCTAAAGATCTTAAAAGGGTTTTGTTGCTGTTTTAAACAAGAATTTGAAGATTTGAAAGTAAATAGGCTTAAACAGGCCAAGTGATAAATATATTTACTAATTTAGCCTTCACAGCACAATAGTAGGTTTGTATATGTTATCTAACTATCTATCCCTAACTGAGTACATTACAAGAATATAGAAGGCAATATAAAAGTTAAAGGGAAAGGATCCCTTCAGTACTTAATTATGTCAAATGGAAAGTACTTCTCGTAAAATACCCATACACAGCTGATAATAAAGCTTATGTTGGAAGTGCAGTACATATGTCCAGTGAACCTTAAAGGGGTTCTCCGGGAATTACGAAAATGAAAATACTTAAATATTACTTTATTATAAATATATTCCCAAATACCTTTCATTAGTTATAATGGCTCTTTTGTCTAGGGAGAAATCAGGGTAAATACCAAAAAATGGCTGCCATTCTGTTTTGTAAACACAAAACCTGTCCTAATTACACAGCAGGACAAGTTACTTCACTGAGGTAAAGATCTGCCTCATCCTCCTCTTCTACTTGTCAGGGATTATGATCCTGAATATAGAAGTACAGAGAGGAGGGTAGGGGTAATAAGCAGCAGCACTTGTATGCAGTCTCCATTACCACAATCTGTCCTGTCCGTCCTCTCTGTACATCATGTCTCCTCATGAACTCCATTCCTACAGAGACTCAGCTGAAGATCTTATCATTTGTATTCAGGATCATAATCCTTGACAAGCAGAGAAGAGATGAGGCAGCTCATTAAATACCTATATGAATACCATGAGGTAAAAAAAAAAAAAGTAAATATCACTATACCCCTAGACAAAATGGCAGACTCACCAACTGCATTTTTTAAATAATTGATAGATACGTTATATATTTAGTCATCCTTTCATATACAGAATTTTTTTGTATTATTTTGCCTGTTTCTTGCACTGTTCTTTTCCCTATTAGTACTGTTTAGTGACATGGACATGGTGATTTTAATTTGGAGGTTATCCAATACATGATCCCTTCCTAAACAATACAATTTGGGCTTTCGTATAGTTGTGTGTTTGTACAACCTTACGGAATAAGCGATCCGTTGCTGCACATAGACTGTGGTAGATGCTACCCATTTATATATTCTGAAGAGGAATGGTTGTTTTGCGCATATTTCGGTTCCTCCCTTGGCAGGCAGGGAGCATCATTTGACTGGTTTGCCCCTCATATAGGGGCTCACTAGGATTAACACATTGAACAAACAGTTCATAAAAAAGACACTATATAGCTCTATAGCTCTTTCTTTTCAACTGTCTTCTATTGAAGAATTTCAGTAATATAAAGCTGTGATAAACCAGCGAAGAATAGACAATATTCATCATATAGAATCACGTGTGGTATCCGTAAAAGCGAAATTGAGCTGTAGAGTCCTGATCTTTGCATTAAGGAAGGAGGATGTCTTGCGGAAAAATATCCATGGGGCCCAAAGGTTCAAACTTAGTGTAAGTATGGTAGGAGTACGCAGATACATCCTCAATGTGATGGTAATTGGTCAACTTTAAGCAGCCATTGGGAGATGTTGTGGTTCTCCATAGAGTTGGGATGATGATTTTAGCTCTGGCTAACAAGAGAGAAGGGTACAGTTCAGTAAACCCCTCCGGTCCTCATTGGACCCATAGCAGATAAAGGCAATGCTGACAAGGAGCAAATAGTGCTGGAAAGTTCTAAGACAGAAGCTCAGTATGGTGCCGGTTTAGAGCCAGACCCCCAGGTGTGTAGATATGTTCCTCTTCCCGAGCCGCACCTCCAACATGTATCCTGAATGGATGGATACCATTGATGGGTTGTAATGGCCTAACATACCACCGTGAGAGCATTTTATAGGAGTTTTCCTGATTCGGATACATGAAGACAACCGATGAGAAGATCTAGAAATATCAGCGATTGTTGTAGTCGGTAGCCCTATAGTTCTTTCATCCACAAAATATGCTTAAGCTTTAAACACTGCTTTTTCCCCTCCATTTTTAAATACCATATTTTTCTCTTTAACCACTTCAAGACCGGGCCTTTTACCCCCTTCCTGACCAGGCCTAATTTTGCAGATCTGACATGTATCACTTCATGTGGTAATAACTTTGGAACGCTTTTACTTTTCCAAGCCATTCTGAGATTGTTTTCTCATGACACATTGTATCTCATGTTAATGGTAAATTTGAGCCGATATGTTTTACCTTTATTTATAAAAAAAATCCAAACGTTAACGAAAATTTGAAAAAATTCACCAGTTTCTAAATTTGAATCTCTCTGCTTTTAAGACAGATAGTGATACCCCATAAAATACTCATTAGTTGACATTCCCCATATGTCTACTTTATGTTGGCATCATTTTGATAGTGTCATTTTATTTTTTTTAGGACGTTAAAAGGTTTAGAATTTTAGAAGCAATTTTTGAAAACTTGCAAAATCAACTTTTTTAAGGAACAGTTCAGTTCTGAAGTTACTTTGTGAGGCTTACATAATAGAAACCACCCATGAATGACCCCATTTTACAAACTGCACCCCTCAAACTATTCAAAACTGGTTTTAGAAATGCTGTTAACCCTTTAACTATTACACAGGAATTAAAGCAAAATAGATGTGAAATTTTAATTCAGATGCCATACTGAATGTCTATGAATTGACACACTTGTTGGTCACTTGCTTTTTCTGCAATAGAAACACTTGCAATGCGCTTTTCTCACAGGGACTCGAAGCGCAGGAATGGCTGTGTGTGTGCATAGAAATATGGAAACACAGTGAAGTGACAGTATGGCCTCCGAGATATACGGTCCGTGAGCGGGCCATATGTCCCGAAGCGGCATCGACCGTGTGCACGGGAGCGCACAGCATAGGTTAGAGATACTGTGCACGTCGGGCCGCCCGGCGGGACTATTGTCCTGTACACATAAGATCATATTAGTGCGGGACAATAGCCCTGCTGGCGACCCGACGTGCACAGCATCTTTGTAATCTATGAAGCTGTGCGCTCCCGTGCACACGATCAATTCCGCTCTAGGACATATGGCCTGCTCACAGACCGTATGTCTCGGAGGGCATAAGGTCATGTGCAAGGGCCCTTAGGAGCCGACCACACCTCAATGGTGGTAACTAGAGATGAGCGAAGAGAGCTTCAGATGTTACATGCAAAGTCACTCCGTTCATAACGTCTGATTAATACTAATATTAAGTACAGAGATCTAATGCCACTGCCCGTTTCCTCGCCGGACTGGAAGGTGCTTGGTCCCATGACCACTTACTAGCATCAGCAGTCACAGGTGCTATAATGGCTCCATTCTACCACTGGTGACCAAAACCAATGATTGGCCGCAGTAGTTATGGGACAAAGTTACTTCCAGGAACAACAGGCCAGTAGTATTTGTTTTGGGGCACAGGCAACCACCATTGGGGTTGTTGGGTCCTATGCCCCTTTTAGCGCATTTTGCGCGCAACGCCATTTTTCCTGTCAAAAACATGGCACCCATTATAAGTCAATATCATGCGACGGATCTGTCACAATGTTGCAATTTCCAGTCTAAGCACTGAGGTAGACAAATCCTGACATTTCTGTCACATGAATAAGCAGGAGAGGCTGATTCATATAGTACAGTGCTAAACTCCATTTATTTACGACCATGTGCAATGACACATGTACCCAAGCTCTCTCCCAGGAGTACATACTGCCGCCCAGAAGGTAAGTAGACATGAGGCAGATGAGCGGAGCATTCCTAACACCATGTACTCTGGCCGTCACAGGCTGCTCAACAGACTACAACTCCCACAATGCATTTCACCGCATGAAATACATCCGCCACTCACTAAACTCTCTCTCTTCGCTCCTTACTTCTTTCGTCCAGTCCTTTTACAATCTATTAGTGCGGCTAGCGACAATTGTGAGGAAAAAGTCGCTTTAAATCAGGGCCCTGTATAAAGAGTTACTTACTGCGGAGGGATACCGCACAGAAGGATGACGGTGAGCCTGTCAGTTTTCGCGCCTTTTTCGCAGCGCAAGGTCTTGTGGGAAGGAGGTCGAGTGTTTGGATAGGAGGAGTGCGGGGAATTGGGATTTAATTAGAGCCGGGAGGGGACGAGCTGACCGCCGCTATGCAAAGGGACGACCCGGAATCCTCCAGCTCCTCGGACGGGGGCCCCGGGGAGCTGGTGCGGGAGCAACTGGAAAGTCTCTGCCGGGAGCTCAACTTAGACGAGGAGACGGCGGCCGAGACTATGAGCAACTTCACCAAGACGTGGAGCACTTATAGCCTGGAGGTGAGTGGGCTGCAGGAGAGGGGGTAGGTGGACGGGGTAGCTCTGAGTAGAGGAAGGTTAGCCCACAGGGCAGGCTGAGTGGGGTGACGGGCAGTGCGGGGTTTGCAGTCTGGAAAGAGACTTGGGTGAGGTCGTGGAGGTAAGCATGGAGCTGGCTGGGGGGTGGCATTTGTAGGGTCAGTCTCAGGTGATTGGGGAGTTGAGGGCAGGCTGAGATGTGATGGGGGCGGGGCGTTGGGGCAGGCTGAGAGGCCATTGGGGTGAGGTGTTGGGGGTGGGCTGACAGGGGAGTGGGTAATTGGGGGCAGGCTGAGAGGCGATTGGGGGCGGGCTGACAGGTGATTGGGGTGGGTAGTTGGGGGCAGGCTGAATGGCGTTGGGGGTGAGGTGTTGGGGGCAGGCTGAGAGGAGATTGGGGGAGGGGTGTTGGGGGGCAGGCTGGGAGGTGATTAGGGGTGGGGTGTTGGGGGGCAGGCTGAATGGGGTTGGGGGGCCATGCTGGATGGGGGTGGGACATTGGGGCAGGCTGAGAGGTGATGGGGGCGGGCTGACTGGTGATTGGGGGTGGGTAGTTGGGGGACAGGCTGAGAGAGAGGTGATTGGGGGTGGGGTGTTGGGGGGCAGGCTGGATGGGGGGTGGGGCATTGGGGGCAGGCTGAGAGGCGATGGGGGCGGGCTGACAGGTGATTAGGGGTGGGGTGTTGGAGGGCAGGCTGAGAGGAATTACTGTTAAAGAGGATATTTATGACCTATCCGCGGGACCAGATGACCCCTTTAAATATTAGTTATGGCTTCTCCACCTATGTACAATAGGATCCAGGGAGTCTGAGCTACTGAGCAAGTTGTATGTGTTTTCTAGGACTAATATTGAGGACCTGTTCATAGGACAGATCATCAATATCAGATTGGTGGGGGTCTGACACCCGAACCCTTCAGCTTTTAATGACCACTGCAGTTTCAAAAGTCAACAGTGCACAGAACAGAATTGGAGCTGAGCTGCAGTACCCGAGTGCGGCCACTACATGGTGTATGGCGCTGTGGTGTTCTGGTGCCTTACACGGTTTACTTCAGGTACCGTAGTGCCACTAACAGCTGATCAGTGGAGATGACAAATGTCAGACCCCCTCCGATCCGGTACTGATGGCCTGTCCTATGGATAGGTTCTTAATTTGCTGGTCCCAGAAAACCACTTTGATCCCCTGTACTGGACACGTTACGCGAGAGAGAATTCATTGGGGACAAGTAATGAGCTGTAGTGTCTAAACCCAGTAGCATTGGTATTATCATTTTTTTTAATAGTTTCAATTGGAAACTTTGTTTTATGTGATCAAATATATGACGTTAAAGGGGTTCTCCGGGAAATAGGAAAATGAAAATACTTAAATATTACTTTATGATGAATATGTTCCTAAATACCTTTTATTAGTTATAATGGCTCGTTTTGTCTGGGGAGCAATCATTAGGAGAAATAAAATGGCCATCATCCTATTAATACACAGAAAACCTGCCCTAATCACACAGGAGGACAAGTTACTTCAGAACACTGAGGTAAAGAGCTAACTCATCTTCTATGATCCTGAATACAGTTTAATGTGATCCTCAGCTAAATCCCTGTAGAAATGGAGTTCATGAGGAGACATGAAGTACAGACAGGAGGGTAGGGATAATGAGCAGCAGCACTTGTATGCAGTCTCCATTACCACAGCCTGTCTGTACTTCATGTCTCCTCATGAACTCCATTCCTACATAGATTCCGTTAAAGAAGAACTCCCGCAAAAATGTTTATTCTCTGACCTGTTAAAAAGGTGCATGATATAATCTGTAGTGATTGTCATTTTCTTATCAGTGACTGTTTCTGTGAGTAAAAACCTCTCTTCCTATTGTAGCTGGGTCATGTGACCAACTCCCTGACCTCCAACTGACCCAGGACAGAAAGCCAGTCACTGCTCTATTCATTCCTATGGGAGCCTCACTTTCAGTCTCATAGGAATACATAGAGAATTAGACTTCCTGTCCACACATAAGTCTATGTGTGAGTTGGTGGGTCTAATTGCTGGTCACATGACACAGATAAGAAACTTCAGGATGATATAAGTCAAAAATACAGACACTTATAAGAAAATGACATTCACTGCAGATTATATCATGTACATTTCTAGCAGGACATGGAATAAAATTTTTTGCGGGAGTTCTTCTTTAAAGGGAGTCTGTCAGCAGGATATTGGGTATAGAGATAATTACATCTCTATACCGGCCTTACTGCTGTGATTGTAAATATGTAAGTGTAATTGTTATTAGGGCAGTAGTTTACATAAAAAAGCGTTTTTATTAACATGTGAAATACCTGGATAAGGAGCCCAAGGGGAGGTCCTGCGAGCCGTTGGAGCCCAGGCACGCCGCAGATTTCGGAGCCCAGCACCGCCCTCCAGCTAATTATGCACGCCCCTTCAGCGCTGTCTTCTCCCCCGGCTGCGGCGCATGCGCCGTGCATACAAGAGTCTGTGCCGCAGCCGGGGGAGAAGACAGCGCTGAAGGGGCGTGCATAATTAGCTGGAGGGCGGTGCTGGGCTCCGAAATCTGCGGCGTGCCTGGGCTCCAACGGCTCGCAGGACCTCCCCTTGGGCTCCTTATCCAGGTATTTCACATGTTAATAAAAACGCTTTTTTATGTAAACTACTGCCCTAATAACAATTACACTTACATATTTACAATCACAGCAGTAAGGCCGGTATAGAGATGTAATTATCTCTATACCCAATATCCTGCTGACAGACTCCCTTTAAAGTTCTTATAATCTGTATTCAGGATCATAATCCCTGACAAGCAGAGAGGAGATGAGGCAGCTCTTTACCTCAGTGTTGTGAAGTAACTTGTCCTCCTGTGTGATTAGGACAGGTTTTGTGTGTACTAATAGGACAGCGGTCATTTTATTTCTCCTGATGATTGCTCCCTAAACAAAACGAGCCATTATAACTAATGAAATGTATTTGGGAATATATTTATAATAAAGTAATATTTAAGTATTTTCATTTTCTAAATTCCTGGAGAACCCCTTTAAAGGGGTATTCCCATCTGAGGCAAAGGGGGCGTATCACTAGGATCCCACCGCTGGAGGGGGATGGAGCGAGGAAGGTGGTAGCTGGAGGAGGACTCCTGGTTTTCCTGTGCCTGGCCACCACCGCTCCCCATAGAAGTAAGTGGGAGCGTACCACACTTGAGCAGCCACCGCTCCCATTAGTTTTGTATGTGTCTGATGGAAATAGCTGAGCTAGAGCTCAACTGTTTTCGGTGTTCCCATAGGAATGAATGAGAAGTGCAATCTGCCCCCAATGTCTAAGGTGAGACAACCCCTTTAACTTGGTGCTTCTTTTTGCTCCCAGGGCGATGTGAAGCACTGGCTGGCATGTGCTCTGTATGCCGCCTGTCGTAAAGGTTTCATCCCAACCGTTGGAAGAGGAGTCATGGAGGGTAATGGGGTGTCTCTTACCCGTATTCTGCGCTCTGCCAAGTTAAGGTTGGTTGCCCTCATGGCTGCCCCTCCCCTGTATTTTTACATTATTGGTTTTGGATTAATGGTGGATGTCTGTGTCCCACAGCCTGATACAGTTCTTTAATAAAATGAAGAAGTGGATGGACATGTCTAACCTCCCCCAAGAGTTCCGGGAGCGGGTGGAAAGGCTGGAGAGAAACTTTGAGGTTTCTACCGTAATATTCAAGAAGTTTAAACCTATCTTCATGGATATATTTCAAAACCCCCACGAAGAACTTCCAAGACTGCCAAGAAGCAGAAAGCAAAGGTAAGTACACAAGTCACCTGAAGACCTATTATTTTCTTTTGGTAGGTGGAGATCGCTCATTGTATACTTACTAAGTCTTGGATCTACAGTGTTGGACATTGTAAGCCTGTCCAGATCTAGAATCCCTGGAATGTTTTATCCATATTGTCCTAAACCTTGTCCTTTGTGGCCTGGTTTATAGGACAATATGGAAAAGTATTGCCATTGTATCTTTATTATACTTGTGCTTCCTAATCTATACGCTTTACTTTCTGCTCCTCAGGAAATTACAGTGTAACGTTAAAGATCTCTTCAACTTCTGCTGGACGTTATTTGTCTATACCAAAGGTGAGTGATTCTCAGTTATCTCTTCCTCCTTCAGTATCCTGAAGGGTTGGTTCACACCTACGTTAACCTGGTCCAGCAGAGAACAGCCTGCTGGAGGTCCCGAGCCTGTTCACTGCCAGACCCTGTTGACTTAAAGGGTTATTCTCATTTTAGACAATGGGGGCATATCGCTAGGATATTCCCCCATTGTCTTATAGGTGCGGGTCCCACCGCTGGGACCCGCACCTATATCCAGAACGGAGCTCCCGAACTGAATGAGGGCGCACTGCGCATGCGCAGCCGCCCTCCATTCATTTCTATGGGGCCGCCGAAAATAGCCGAGCGCTGGCTGGGCTACTTCTGTCGGCTCCATAGAAATGAATGGGAGCACACTGCGCATGCACGGCCCGGCTCCCATTAATTTCTATGAGCGGAGCGGGGACCTGTGCCTGGTGGTGGCCAGACCCCCGGAAACCCAGGGTCCTCCAGGCGCAGCGCTCCCCGCTCCGTTCTGGATATAGGTGCGGGTCCCAGCGGTGGGACCCGCACCTATAAGACAATGGGGGCATATCTTAGCGATATGCCCCCATTGTCTAAGATGAGAATACCCCTTTAAAATGGATCCTGCCACTTTCCAGCATAAGTTCCGTTTTTTTTGTACAGAATTTTGCCGGAAAGTGTCTGAATCCCACCATAGTCAGTGTGGTAGTAGGGTCTGGCTGTGAACGGCAGTATACGGCTACGCTGGGTCCGGTTAGCTCCGGCCGGCAGTTCTCTATGGATCTGTGTAACGCAAGCGTAACCCTTCCCTAAAGGAATATAGATCAGACATAACTGGTTCGCCCAATCATGGAAGATTTTGATAGATATTTTTTTTTTTTGTCTTTTTAGGCAATTTCAGCCTGATAGGAGACGACTTGGTGAATTCTTACCACTTGCTGTTGTGTTGCCTGGACTTGGTTTATTCTCACACCTTGCAGTGCCACCACAAAGATGATTTACTCAATCCATCGTTCACAGGTAAGTGGATCCTGATTTGTTTTCTAATGTGGTCAGTGTTTTCTTCTTTTCTGTTCAATTACAGTATTTTTCGCCCTATAAGACGCAACGGCCCATAAGACGCACCTAAGTTTTAGAGGAGGACAATAAGAAAATAATATTTTTCATTAGCCCTCATATCAGACCAGCAATCGGGCCCCAGCAAAGACCCTCAATCAGATCTCGGATAAGAGCCCCATGCCTCTTATCAGCCCCATATACCTCTCATTAGCCCCCAGCAGCCTTTCATCAGACCCCATTTCCTCTCATATTAGCCCCCAGCAGCCCCCTTTGCCTCATATTTAATCAAATAAAAAAACACACTTACCTTTCCTGCTCCGGACGCCGCCGCTCCTCTCCTCCAGCGCTATCCTCTTCATCTTGCCGCCGGCAGTGCTGTGAAGCAGCGCACACAGTGTGAGGTCACAGCCGACAGCTGAGGACCAGGAAGCGGTGAGTACAGAGTCTTCATCGCTTCCTGGTCCTCCGATACTAACGAGCGCTTCCATAATGAAAGCACTCATTAGTATTCGCCCCATAAGATGCAGGGCAATTTTTTCGCCCTCTTTTGGGGGGGGTCGAATGCGTCTTATGGGGCAAAAAATATGGTATCTATTCTTTTTACATAATGAAATAGGTAAAACAGAAGGTACATGATACCAGATAAGTAATGCAGAACAGTATATGAAGCAGTTCAGGAAAACAAAGAGAACAATGTGATATATACGGATATTGTTACTCTAGGAGGTAGATCCTGGTAGGTATATGAGAGCGTGTTCCGGAAGGGCGGGGACTGTACTTATTCCTAATGTTTTACAAAGGGGTGGGAACGTAAGTTAGATCTACCACTCGACATAGTGTACCCAGAATAAGAAGAAAACGGGGATGTGGAGTATAGGGGGAGGCAGGGAGTGGGCAAAGGGCCATAGGAAGAGCAAGGCGTTAGGTTGGTGGTATGGGTTCCACAATGTCAGTGAGAAATGAGACAGTTTTGCAATAGGCGATCCAGTCCGCCCAGGTCTTTCTGAATGAATCGTGTGTTCTGGACTCCTCCATGTGGTAAATGTCATCTACCTTGTGCAGCCATTGGTGTACTGTGGGAGAGGTGTGCTGGTTCCAGTGCTGGGGGATTAGCAATTTGACAGCTGATGTCAAGTATTGGTAGTCTTCTTTTAGAGGGGGAGATGTCTTGCAGCCTAATATTTAGTAAGACAGATGTCAAAGAGCAAATGGTTTTTATTTTCTCGAGAATCTCCGTCTTGAACGGCTGTAGCTTCAGGCATGACGACCCCATGTGCTGAGGCAGTTCATTTGTTTGAGCCGGACCAGAGGGAGATACCGTCTGGAGATAAGTTTAAAGGAATTCTACTGTAATCTGACGTGAGATGCCGTGTGAGTGGCGGTACAATTGTTTTATCTCAAATTCCAACCAGGTGGTGTCTAGGTCTTTACCCCATTACGAAATGTACTGTCTATCTAATGGGTGTTTCAATAGTTGGAGGATACTATGTACCTGAGAGAGTAATGCCCCTTTCACACGAGCGGGAGACTCGCATGTCTCCCGCAACGCATCTACAGGGCTGGACTCGGCACGGACAGGGATCGCATAGCATTATATGTGATCCCTGTCCGTGCCCAGTCCAGCTCTGTAGATGCGTTGCAGGAGACATGCGAGTCTCCCGCTCGTGTGAAAGGGGCATAAGTGTTTAGGGGGCGACTTAGTAGCTATTAGCTTTTTTAAATGATTGGGATCTCTTTGTGGGGCCTGCGAGGAAGGGGGATAGAAGTGATCTGATGTGGGCCTTATGTATAGAGTGAAGGGAGGTAGCTGATAATGGGTCAGATGGTTCTTCTATATCTAAAAATGAGAGGACAGGTATGGCTTTCAGTTCGGAGAGGTTTAGATGTGTGTCAGCATATTTAGGGAGGTATAGGTCCAGGATGTTAGCAGCTGACATCACCGGGGAGGTATGTGGGCTTAACTTTCCTTTTAAGGTGTGCCAAATCATCAAAGAAGTCTTCGTGATAGAGTCAGTCTTTTCTTCTTTCACATCTGAACATTAAAAAACGTTTCAAAATAGAATTTAAACTTTGAGCTTCTGTTTGCACATGTATAGAAATAGTATATAGAAACTTTCATTAGTGTGGTCGCGTTTTAAGTAAGAGAGGCCATATGTATGATGATTGTTTCCTAGTTGTATGACGGTCTCCCAAATGTCCCCTGATGCAGATGCCAGAGGAAACCAGGGTCAGGCACATTGGATTTCAACATCTGTAACCCCTTCAGGACCTTCATTTTAGTGTTTTCATTTTTTTTCTTCCTGTCTTCCCAGAGCCATGTTTTTTTTGTTTTTCTTTCTGTTCACAAAGCAGTATAAGGTCTTGTTTTTTTTGTAGGAAGCTGGAAAAAAAAATTCTAATTATGTGGAATTGGGGGGAAAAAACACGACTCCGCCACAATTTTATGGGTTTTGTTTTTATGGTGTTCTTTGAGGTAAAACTGACCTGTACCCTTCATCTATGTTGGTACGATTCCAACTATGCCTCGTTTCTATAGTTTTTCTTGGGTTTGGGAAATTTTTTTTCCGTTTTATTCGCCATAATCTGACCCCCATAACTTTTTTACAGTTACGTCTACTTAGCTGCGGGGCTCATTTTTGGCAGGGTGATCTGTAGTTTTTATTGCTGCCATTCTGGAGTGTGATGTTTTGGTTTTTTGTTTTTTTTTTAAATCTCATTTGATTACATTTTTTTGGGAGGAGAAGTGATGAAAAAATGGCAAATTGGCCATTTTGACTTTTTTTTTTTCTGTTATGGCAACGCTGCAAAGGGTTAACCCCCTTATTCCCCTCTCCCTCAGCTGTGCATACATGTTTGTGGTGGAGTTGGATGAAATGTGTGGGTTTTTTTTTTTCATTGCACATATAAGAAAGTGCTATCTTTGCAGATTGGAGCACATATGACATGTCTGCAGTTTGGCCTGTTGAAATTTGAATGTTTTTCCTAAAATCTATCTCCATCTTGTTTCCTTGTTCAAACAGCAGAGCTAGCAGCTTCTGATGATGGCGAATATCCTCCTTGCATCATTAGTACATTATGTGACCATTACGATGGTCTTACAGTGGAAGCTAAAGGAATAAAGCAGCATTACTTCAAGCCTTACATATCCAAACTGTATGATAGAAAGGTAATGTTCCCAAATATCATCTGCTTACCATTAAAGGGGTTGTCCGCGTTATGTAAACAATAAATAAAGCACTGTAAGGGCCCATTTAGACGGCCGTAGTGCTTTGCGGATCCGCAAAACACGGATACCGGCCATGTGCGTTCCACAATTTGCAGACCGCACACGGCCGCAACCATAATAGAAAATAGGACATGTTCTATCTTTGCCGCGGAACAGGACCACGGATGCGGACAGCACATGGTCCACATCTTTTGCGGCCCCATTGAAATTGCGGAACGGATGCGGACTCATTCATACTGCCGTCTAAATAATCCCTTAGGCCTCTTTCACACGAGCGTCACGTATTCAGTCCGGATGCGTTCCCGAAAATCCGCACGCAATCGCAGTCAGTTTTGACGGCGATTGCGTACGTTCATACAGTTTTTTCAGCGCGGGTGCGAAGCGTTTTGATGCATTTTTCACGCGCGTGATAAAAAACTTTGTTTACAAACCACATCTCTTAGCAACCATCAGTGAATCATGCATTTCACTTCAATGGGGCCAGGGCTGCGCGAAAAACGCAGAATATACAACATGCTACGACTTTCACGCAACGGCGAACTGATGTGTGAAAAGCATCACGCATTGCACCCGCGCGGAAATCTCGCCCGTGTGAAAGGGGCCTAAATCTGATGAAGAGCAATATATACATAAGCTAAGCAAGTTTTAGGCCAAAAAAAAAATTATACTTCCTCTGTCCTGGCCCCTTTGTTTACATGCAGTTTCCATTCACTCTGACTCTCTCCAGCTGGTGCTCCTGTATGTTGTTGTTATTATTATTTATTTATTTTTTTGTTTGTGATTGAAATGTTATTTTATTCATTTATTATATATCCTTAAATGTTTTTCAGGTCATAAGAGGAGACTGCTTGCTGGATCTTTCAAGTTTTACAGACAACAAGTGCGTACATAGTGAAAATATTATTCTGACGCTTATTTGCAAATACATAGGAAAAAAATCAGTATTTCATTTTATAAGAGCACTTTGTCAAAAGAGGCATACCTCTGTAGGTGACCTGGATTTGTATACATATGCTTAAAGCCATAAAGCAGTCTCTAGATCCACTTCATTTATGTAGGTCTGGAAAAACTTCTCTAGGGTTGTGTGTGTAAGCAATATTCATACAGGCAAGATCTTGGCATACATTTTAAATACCTTAATTGCAAAGATGTAGCATTTCTAGTGCCAAGTTTACTGTTCCTTGGATTCAGGGGTAAAGTACTGTAAATCAAGTTCTGTTGAAGAGGTATTCCTGTTGCTACGAGTTACTGCCTATTCTCTAGATAATGGATGACTATCCTAATTGGTAGGGGTCTTACCACTGGGTTACCCACAGATTCAGAGACTGGGTTGTCCCATTCCCCCTTCCAAATGGAGTGGCGGCTCGAGATTGCGCCCCACCGCTACAGCCATTCTCTGAGGGATTGTTGGCTATAGCAGAGTGATGTTCTGGGATGTCTCTGGCAGTCTCATGGAGAATGACTGGAGCAGCAGATGAATGATCAACCTGACACTCTATTCGAATGGGGAGGGCCCAGTAGAACTCTTATTCTTGGGATCAATGGAGACCCCAGTTGTTAGGCCCCATTGATCAGTTAGTTATCTGTAATCTAGTGGGTAGGGGATAATGTGTGGTAACTGGTATCTCCTTCTAAATGGGTTTGTCCAGCTTGATCCTCAATTTTTTTTTTATCTAGGGACAGCACCTTATGTAACATAAAAAAAATCACTTGATCCTCCTGCTCCGTTACAGCACCGAAGGTCCAGACCCCGGTGCATAAACTTTATGGAGGGGTCACATGCACCAGTCAACTTTATGACCCCAAATGGCGTATGACCTAACAGTGACATGCTGCTTGGGGAACACTTAACTGCTGAGCCCAGTGATTGGCTGCAGCTGCACATACCATTTACTCATGGTCTGGATTGTCTCTTTCTATGTTAGGAACAGCACTGTCCAGAGCCTAGATAAAATTGTGGTTGAAGTTGGAAAACCCCTTTTATCTTTGTTTGAGCTTGATGTTTCATAGACATTTCTGGTTTCTTTTTTTCCTACAGTAAAGCCCTAAATAAGGAGTATGAAGAATATGTCCTTACAGTGGGAGACTTTGATGAGCGGGTATTTTTAGGAGATGATGCAGATGAGGAAATTGGGACCCCCAGGAAATTTTTGACTGAGCTTCCCATGGGCAGTTGTACACCAAGGAAGAATTTGGAGTCCAACCTGCAGCAGCATTTTGAGAAGGTAGCCGTAGCATTTACGTTTCCTTTTTTTTTTTTTTTAAACTTACTGCTGTTTCCCTAAAGACACCTATTTGAAGGTTGTAAAACCGAAAACATTCACCTTTTACTTGATTGTCCTGAAAACCGTAATAGACCATTTTCGCATGGTCCATGCAGGACCAGGAAGTGACTTTGTTACGTGACTGCTGCTGCCAAACCCTGCCCTCAGCAGTCACTTCTGCTTGAATGATACATCAGCAGCAGGCCTGTGAATGGCCTTAGCAGTTACTTTACCAAGTCACTTACTGATCCTGTGTGATGCGGAAGCGGTCTGGAGTTTTTTTGTTTTTTTTTGGGGGGGGGTCATGTGTTAGGAGCATTGGTTGTTCTAAGCAGGACAATCCATTTAAAGGGCACCTCTGTCTGATTTAGCCCTCCAAATACGCTGAATTACATTTATAAAGTGTTCATGCGGTCCCTGATGATGTTCTTATATGTTTACGGCATTAGCGATTGCCTCTCACCATACTGTGAAGGAGATCGCTTCGATCACCTCCATTGATGAGCAGGTGATTTGTCGGGAAGGAGCGCTTCCTTCCTGACAATCGTCTCCTCCGTTGAGCAATGTAAAGACATGTTTATTCTGTGCTCCTGCATTATGCTCATGATCTGTTCTAGGAGGCTGACAACGTCTCCCTGGAAGTTATACTAACCCTGCACCTTCTCTTGTGAATGACATGGCACGAGTATATTATTTTGCTATTTTATGACAATTCCTGTCTGGAGGGACACTATGTTTTGGACAGCTCCTGTAATGTTTGTAAAATATTATTCGTATAATATTTTGACAACTTTTATTGCTATACATTGTTCCACAGAGGAGATCATTTGCACCATCTACTCCGTTAACCGGTAGACGATACCTGAAGGAAAAGGAGGCAGTAATTACTCCGGTCTCATCAGCAACACAGTGTGTAAGCAAGCTTCAGAGCATGGTGACTGGACTCCGCAATACCCCGAGCGAACAGCTTATTAATATCTTTAGGTATGTATTGGGTATATTTACTACTTGCGCTGCTTCAATAGTTGGGAAGGGGGTCTTACATGTGTTTTTGGCTGCAGATCATGTGCTCGCAATCCCATGGAAAATATACAGAACACGGTAAACAATGTTCAGAAACAGTTCTGTCATCATTACACTCAGCCGTCAGAAGATCAACCCGGTTCTCATATTGGTAGGTATCTTAACTCCCTTAAATGGAATTTGTGAGCTATAAATTCAGTATGTGTAAGTTAGACATTTCTGTCTTTTCCATTGCCAGACTTTGCTGTTAATCGTTGGAAACTAGCCGAGATTTTGTACTATAAGGTCTTAGAATCAATTGTTTTTCAAGAAATCAGGAGACTTAATGGGAAAGACTTGACGGTAAGATGGGCAACTGCTTGAATTTTGTGGTTTGTGATTATTTTTTTTTTTAACATAAGCTAATATTTACTGGGATGTTTTGACTCTTGCTTAGGGGGTCAAGTAAGAGCATACATGCCTCCATGCTTGTCTCTGTTGTAGCCCATTCTGTTGATTGTACAGTTGACACAACAAGACACTTGTATCAGGATCACCCAAACCCAATGGGATACACAATAGCAGCTTTAAATTGGTGAATCATTTTCATGCTAAAAGTCCAGAAAAAATATTAATAGCTGTTGTACAGTAATTTGCTTTCCTTTCATCCTTTGCTTCCATGTGTCCCCCATTGTTATAATGGTGCTGGAGGCGACATCTGGGCTGAATCAGGAAACTGACAAAGTCCAGTCTTACTTGTCGTGCATAAAGAGGCACGGGATTGGATGTTACTGCAGAGTTTCTTCCCTGGCCAACAGGGCAGAAAGAGTTCTTTATCTGTGACATATTATCTGTACTGTGATGTACCCCTGAGAGCTATCCTAGGGATATTAAGTATTTATATCCAATGTAATAAAAGTCCTTTGAATAGCAAAAACAAAACCCCACTAAGGAACCTCAATATGTAAAGCTACTTAAAATATAACCTTTATTTGGTAATTATTGATAAAAGATCCCACACACTTAAAGAGAAGCTGACTTGTTGCCTTACAGTTTGTTTGCAGCCACATAGGGCTCAATGTTGTTGGGTATACAATGCAATCTAATATGGGAGGTCGGGGATCTAGAGTTATATCGAACATCGATCCCTTGAAAACTACTAAATAGGAGCGTGCTACTGTCTATGTTGAGAGTATAGCTGTATGTAGCTACGCATATGCCACTAACAAAATGGTGCTATTAGTGGCATATGCTTAGCTACATACAGCTATACTCTCAACATAGACAGTAGCACGCTCCTATTTAGTAGTTTTCAAGGGATCGATGTGCGATATAACTCTACATCCCCCTGACCTCCCATATTAGATTGCATTGCGGCTGCAAACAAACTGTAAGGCAACAAGTCAGCTGATTTTTGACTTTGAAGTGTGTGGGATCTTTCTTTATATTTTATCAATAATTACCAAATAACAGGTTCCCTTTAAAATATAACTTTTATCTCTGAAACAACCCCTGAACTAGAGTAAGCATTGTATAGTGTAAATGACGTCGAGTCCGGTTATGTAAGTTTTATCTTCATACTCACTTCTATTCTGATGCTGTGCTCCCACAAACCTGCTGTAAAATGCATTGAGAGGACTCCAGAGCTCACTCACATAATGGAGAGGACTCAAAGAAGAGTTCAGTGAGTGCATTTTACTGCTGGTTTGTGGGAGCACAGCGTCAGAATGGAAGTGAGTATGAAGATAAAACTTACATATTTGGATTCAGCATCACTTACACTATACAACGCTTACTCTAGTTCAGGGGGTGTTTAGGAGATGACAGGTTCACTTTAAGTAGCTTCACATATTGAGGTTCCCTAGTGGGATTTGTTTTGCTAATCAAAGGACTTTGATTAGATTTTCTGTGACATGTCCTATCTTTTGTGGTGCGGAGGCACGAACATGAATATGAAACATAGGTGTCGAAAACGTGTACCTAAACATTATCATGCTACTTTGCCGTCATGGAAAGTATGAGTCCTAAGTTATCTTCAGTCATCTTGGATGATATTTTACTGAAAAAAGAGGGACAGGGATGGTGCAGAGGTCAAGGATAGTAGAATTGGGAAAAACCATAGTCATCAATAACATCCTAACATTAATATTGACCTGACTTGGATATGTCAGTCTATCAGATGCCATATATTGTGAAAACCTTTGTCTTATTTAATACTAGGTGTGTTTATTATTTTATAGGCACTACTGGAGCAGGATATTTTTCACCAGTCACTGCTGGCATGCTGTCTTGAAATTGTGCTGTTTGCTTATAGTTCTCCTCGAAAATTTCCTTGGACCATTGAAGTTCTTAATCTGAGTCCTTTTAATTTCTATAAGGTAAATGTTGTTTCTTTAATGTTACAGTGTAAAATGGATAAGTGATAGATAATATGAATATCTGTGTAATTCTGCCTCTCTAAGACTGTGACCATGGTTTTCCTGGTTGGCCAGTCATTTTATTTGCTGCAAGGGAAATGTTGCAGCGTTGACTAACAATGTTAGCTGATTGCTAGGAGTTTTAATAGTTGGATTATCCATTTTATCTGATGATCACTGGGTTTGAGAGGTTGACCTAAAACAAGGAATTCATCTTCCTGTTGAACTTAGCAGCCAAGAACATATGACTGGTGTGGATGTGATGTTAGCCTATCTGGACATTCAATAAAAATTACATGTTTTACTGAGTCTTTTCATACAAAACTATATATATTAATCTGCTCCGCTCCTCCTGCTCTGTAACATGGTTCTCTCTAAAGTGTAACTGCCGTTCTATTTTTATTTGTGTAATGTATAGGGGCAGTGATACTGAACATTTTTGTAATATACTTTAATTACTGAAATCAAACATTTTTATTAGAAAAATAGCTCTTAAGTGGCCCATTTTGAGCCTTAGCAACGCTCCTCTGTCTCCAGAGTTATTTAAACAGAAGACAGAGGAGATGTTGCTAAGGCTCAAAATGGACCACTTTAGCGCTATTTTTCTAATAGAAATGTACTATTTCAGTAATTAAAGTATATTACAAAAATGGTCAGTATCACTCCCCCTATACATTACAAAACTGAAAATAGAATGGCAGTTACACTTTAATGGTTAGTGTTCTCTTAAAGAAAAAGATAGTGCTCTTCAAGGAAGGAACTGTCGAGGTGATTTATCATGCGGGGAATAAAGTCAGTTTTTTCGGTGTCTAGGTTTCCATAATTTGGGTGAGATTTTTCCAGTGTCACAGGATGTTTAATAAATTTGGTTTATCTTTTAAGTCGAACACTCCTGTCTTGAAATGTTCACTCTCCACATTACCTCTTTACTGGAGTAAGACTGACATATTTTTTAGGACTCCTTTAAAAAAACATCTCAATTTGGCTTAACCACCTAACTGTTCTGCCCGAGTCCAGCTTGGGCAGTGTGAAAAGCAGCTAACTGGACAGGGGAGGCTGCTTTAGATGCTGCTATCTCCTGAATGGTAGCAGCTAGAAACTGCTATGCAACTGGTCTTGTCTTAAAGCTGACAGTCCAAGCTTTCATACAAGACCAAAATGACAGGTAAAGTCCAAGAAACAGAGGAGAAATCACTGTTAGAAATAAAGTCAGGAATGATAACGAGTGAAACCTGTTTTTCCTTTTACTTTCAGCTGCATTCACAGCATCCCAATTTCTATCAGTGATATCTTCCCCTGTCCTGAACATATTGCTGTAATGTTGGTATTTCCTGAAAGCTTTGAATGTCTGCTTTCAAGTAAGACCAGTTGCATGTTCCATTCAGGAGGTAGCAGCAGCTAAAGAAGGCCTCTCCCCTCCAGTTAGCTACTTTTCCCACTGCTGCAGCTCTACTCTTGCAAAACAGTTAGGGGCTTAAAGGGGTTTTCACTGTTATACAAGTGATGGTCAGGGGTCCAACGCCCTGTACCTCCTCCTTCCCATTCATCACCGCCGATCAGGGGTTCTGCAGTAAGGTTGGATCTACACAGCTCTGACCCGCTATTGTGCTGCCGGCTGAGCTGGTTACTGCAGTGCTGCTCCCCTTGAATGGAAGCAGCAGTACAGTAATCGGCTCCGTCCTCTGCACCATGGCCAGAGCTGTGTATTTCCAGTGTTACTCCAGAACAGCTGAAGGTGCAGGTTGTCGGATCCCTACTGATCAGATAGTGATGGCCTATCCTAAGAGATGGACAAACCCTTTTAGTTACCACAACTGGAGTGAGTGGAGTAAAATGCAACATTTTTTAGCAATTTAAAAATGTGTTTATATATATATATATATATATATATATATATATATATATATATATATAATCATAGAATTTATCTCCTTTTTTAGTTTAGTTTTTTTTTGTAAGTTACAATTCCAGGGTGTACAGGACTGGATAAAGATAAAAACCCCCCTGTGTTATCTGTAAGCATTGTGTACATACCCATTTGTTCTCAAAAAGCCTCCTGCTACTGGGACAGGAAACTGGAGAAGTTTTGTTGTACTCCTGAGACCCCCTAAAGCTTTTGTTCAGATAACTTTTAAAGACAAAAACACTGCTCTATCATGTACAGTATAGAGAAACATAAAATGTTTTATTGTATAGGTCATAGAAGTGTTCATCCGGTCAGAAGATGGTTTGTCGCGAGACATGGTGAAACACCTTAACAGCATTGAAGAACAGATTTTGGAGGAACGGGCTTGGACAAGCAACTCTGTTCTGTGGGAGTTACTTCAGGCCTCTGCCACGGTGCCGACATGTGAGGAAGTAAGTATTGCAGAACTTGCCAGATCCTCACTAGTGGCAGATACATATAGATAAGAAAATCTATACATACACAGCACCGCTAATCAGCATAAGGGTATGGGCACATAGCGGGATTGCTGTGGAAAATGTCTGCTGAATTTCTGCAAGAATTCACAGGGAAATCAGCAGCACCGATTTATATGGATTTTGGCGCAGAATTGCATGTGGATTTCGGCTGCAGCACCAAACAAAATACATAAGAAAAAAACTACTAGAATACTAACCTATCCAAGTGCTTTCCTGGTCTCTGTAGAGGCTGGCCTCCTATAATGCTGTCTTATCCCATCTGACCACTGCAGGCTATGGATCTGTCGCACAAAAAGCTATGTAATACAGTGTGTGCATGCAACCTAAGACTGACCTCACATATTGTATATTATGCTGAGTGTCTTGTGTTTGTTTCTTTTTCAGGTTATAATACCAAGCAACTTTGAAACTGGGAATGAAGCAGGTTTAGGGCATCTCCCTATGATGCCAGCTTCTCCAATCATTCATCCTCGTTTAAAAGAAGTTCGCACTGATTTTGGAGGCTCTTGCAGAAGAGGTATGGCTACTTTTTACTTGCTTCATTTGAGAACAGTAGTAGCATATATAGGCTCTGTGGCACTTGAATTAGGTTGTATTTATATGTCAAAAAGTACATCGGACGTTTAGTCTTCAACAAAAGACACTGGGGGAGTTTATCAATATTTTTTTTTATCCAAGGGAATATTTGAAGTCTTTTTTTTTTTTTTTTTTGGATATTCATTTCCACCAGCTATATTAAAGAGGGAACATTGTTTCGGCTTTTCTACCCGGCTCCCGACCGGATGTGGCTTTTTTTTTTTTTTTTTCCTTGTGTAGCTGCATTGCCAGTAATGCAGCTGAACAGGAAAAGACCTTGCAGCATGTGACGGTGCGGTGCAGACAGCAGCATTGAGGAAGGGAGGTCTTGTGTAAAAGAGCTTCCCTCCACAGGTTAACATCAGTCACTAATTAGACTAAATGCCCGGAGAACCCATTTAATATATTGATTCATTTTACGATTTCCATATCTAGTGGAAGTATGCATTTCTAATCTTAATCACATTAAGCATGTTCTTCTTTGTTCTTCAGATGCACAACCACTGTCCCCACTTTCTGTTCATGAACGCTACAACTCTCCTACTGCTGGCAGTGCCAAAAGAAGACTCTTCGGGGATGACGGTCCAAAGGAGTCGCCAGTAGAAAGATTGCACACTACACCAGAGATTACCAGAATAAGGCTTGTTCCCTGCCAGCCCTCTGAGCAGATGTGTGTCTCCCCAGATAAAACACAGTTGTCCTGTCAGAGGGTGAATGTAACAGGTAATAGTTGGCTGTACCGCAAAGGGGTTATTTTTGGGTCATTTCAATTGTCCACAATTTAAAACCTGTGTTTTTGATCATGACCTTTATCCAAGGTTATCAAAATGACAGCAGCCAGCAGTCTTCACAGTCACAATGCGAAAATGGCATTCAGGTTCCCTTGACAGCACAGGCCTTGATCAGCCCTAAAAGTCAGCTTTTCCGAACCCAGGATGTATGCCCCACGTCATCTAACAAGCCCAAGAGAACAGGATCCCTAGCTCTGTTCTTCAGAAAGGTATGGTGTTCACATTTTTTTCATTGTATTCATTTTTTATTTATTTTATTTTTTGCGATTGATGCCACTTCAGAGTTAAATGGGTTGTGCAGGAGTTAGATATTAATGATCTGTTCTCAGGACAGGTCATCAGTATCTGATCAGTGAGGGTCCAATACCTGGCACCGCTGCCGTTCAGCTGAAGAGGAGGCGGTGCACGTACAAGTGCTGCTTCCTCACCAAGATTACACTGCGCATCATCTTTTTTGTAGCAACGTGAAAGGGACAAGCAACTATAATTCGACTGCTCTGCTAAGACGACACACAGTGTAATCTTGAAGAGAAAGCAGTGCTTCCACAAACGCCGCCACCTCTTCAAACAGTTGATCAGCGGTGGTGCTGGGAGTTGGGCCCCCGCCGATCTTATATTGATGACCTGTCTGGAGGATAGGTCATCAAAAGCTACCCACTGCACAACCCCTTTAAAGGGTTTCTGTCACCAGAAATCACCCTATTAAACCAAGTGTCATTTGCAGTGAGCAAATGACACTTGATGACAGTAATGTTAGTCTCCTATTTCTCTGTCCAGCAGTTTAGACAAAAAATAGGTTTTTATAATATGCAAATGACCTCCCCTAGGTGCAGTAGGCGTGAACCTGCACCTAGGAGAGGCCGTAATAACGCCTCTTACCACGCCTCCGTAGCGCTGATTGACAGGGCCGGGCAGCCAGCTCTTTCGGCTCCCGGCCCTGTACGATCCCGAAATCCCGCCCCTGCGCACTGCGGTACTACATCCGCGCACGCGCGCTGAGAGCCGGCGGCCGCCCGGGTCCCGGCTCCTTCGTGCGCGGATGTACTACGGCAGTGCGCAGGCGCGGGATTTCGGGATCGTACAGGGCCGGGAGCCGAAAGAGCTGGCTGCCCGGCCCTGTCAATCATCGCTACGGAGGCGTGGTAAGAGGCGTTATTACGGCCTCTCCTAGGTGCAGGTTCACGCCTACTGCACCTAGGGGAGGTCATTTGCATATTATAAAAACCTATTTTTTGTCTAAACTGCTGGACAGAGAAATAGGAGACTAACATTACTGTCATCAAGTGTCATTTGCTCATTGCAAATGACACTTGGTTTAATAGGGTGATTTCTGGTGACAGAAACCCTTTAAATACTACATTGTGCTTTTTATTTGCAGGTGTACCATTTGGCCAGTGTTCGTCTGAGAGACTTGTGTTTGAAGCTTGACTTATCTAATGATTTGAGACGCAAGATTTGGACATTGTTCGAGTACTCACTGGTTCATTGCACAGAGTTGATGAAAGATAGACACATTGATCAGCTTCTGTTATGTGCAGTGTACATCATGGCAAAGGTAAGACTTTATTGTACAGTATTTCTTAAAGAATTATATTTTTAATCTTCATTAATGCTTGCTTCGCTTCGGAAGGGACAGTATACCTACAACTGCATTTTATTCTTTTACTCTTTAATGGTGGTGTTTGGTTTAAAAAAAAAAAAAAATCCATACCCTATTTGTGAATTATAAGCGAATACAGAGTGGTCTCACAATCAGGATCCTAGTCAGATAGCAGCTGCATTACAGGGGTTATCAGAGGCAGCCAGCGCTGCCTCCTCTTCATTGTTTACCTGCTCGCTGTAACATACACAGTGGTGAGCAGGTGTAATTACACCCAAGCCGTCCCATTCATTTCAATGAGACAGATCACTCATATAGAAGTGTATAGGAAAGAGCTGTCCCATTGAAATAAATGGGGCGGCTTGGGTGTAATTACACCTACTCACCACTGTGTATGTTACGGCGAGCAGGTAAACAATGAAGAGGAGGCAGCGCTGGCACGGTGCGCGCCTCCTCTTCAAACACCTGATCGGTGAGGGTGCAGGTGTCGGACCCCCACCGATCTGATATTGATGACCTATCCTGAGGATAGGTCATCAATAAATGTAGCTCGGAGAACCCCTTTATGTTTCATCTGCCCTATGGAGGCACTCCAGGGGAGCGGAACACTTACTGTCAGATTCCCTATAGACTGCAGTTGCATGCTGGAAGCCAAGCAATGGAATAACCTTTAGCCTTTTTAACATAAAGAACTGTCCAGAACAGGCAAGTCTTTTAAATGGAATCTGTCACATTAAACATGCAGTTCATTCTGCAGCCATCAGGTTGTACGGAGAGCTAAGCAGATTGCTAAGTAGCTTTATGGAAAGATTCAGCAGAAGTTGTAAGTTCTTGATCTAAACCTCTTCTAATTGTGGGCTGATGAGTGCAGAGTACAGTCCCAGTCAGTGACTGATGTAAACGCGTACAGGGTAGGCTAACCTCCAGCACTCCAGCTGTGGTGAAACTACGACTCCCAGCATGCTCCATTCATTTCTATGAAGTTCTGAGAACAGCCAAGCAAGTGTACATCTTGGGAGTTGTAGTTTTACCACAGATGGAGTGCCGGAGGTTAGCTATCACAGGGGTAGGCTGTTGGATATGACCGCCTCTGAGCTCAGAAAGAGAAGAGATTTTAATTAGTAATTTACAAGTTTTACTGAATCTTTCTCCATAAAACGATATATCAATCTGCTTGAACCCCATAACTTTTTTTTTTTTTTTTTTAGATTTATGTCTACGGAGCTGTGTGAGGGCTCTTATTTTGCAGGTCTATCTTTTAGTTTTTATTGATACCATTTTGGATCACCTTTCTAGTATGTTTTTTTTTTTTTTTTTTTTTTTTTTTTTTGGGTGGGGAGATGAAGCAAACAAAAAAGCCACCAATCGTCCATTTTGATTTTATTTTTCCATTATGCCGTTCTGGATAAATACTTCTATAATAGTTCAGGTGTTTGGGGACTGGGTGATGCTTATATATATATATATATATATATATATATATATATATATATTTGGTGAAAGAGGGGTGATTTTAACATGCAATCGTCTGATCGCTTCTCCCACAGACTAGTGATTTAGAGAGATTCAGGCTCAGGGCCTGATAGGAACTTCACCATGGCAGGCCTCGGAGCCTTCTCTGCACAAGGGAGCTGTTCTGTCCCCCAAAACGCAGTGCTCAAGGGAAAAGACCACTCAGATGCTATGGTCATAATTGACCACGGCATCTGAGAAGTTAAATGTCTGTGATCAGTGTTATCCCCAATCACGGGCTCTACCTCTGGGTATCGGCTGTGTAAAACGGTTGGCACTCAGTGGCTATGGCGCCTGCTCAGCTCCTGAGATACCTGAGACTTTACATTTTGTACCTATATGCAAATGGAACTATTGTAAAGGTGCAGTTGTATTTGCCACAGCGCTTACACATAATAGGTTTAGCGCTTAGTGCAGTAGCTGACATTACAGCACCTCTAATATAGATTCGCATTGACACAAACTGCACATTTTGTGCATTTTTGAAGGTTTTTTTTTTGTTTTGTTTTTTTTTTTCATGTGGCATTTCTTTGGGTATTGGTGTCTTACCTGTCACAGCATCACATTCACAAGAACACATGTCCGGGTAGGATTACATCGCTGCTTCCTGATCCTGTCAGTCAAAGCAGAGAGGGCTGGCTGCTGAAAGAAGCAGAGCTATGGGGTGAAAAGAGCAACGGTGATGCCCTTGTTGCACCAAGCAGCTTTTTTTTTTTTTTTTTTTTTAAAGTCTTATAGCTCAGCTGATCAGAAAAGGGGAGAAAAGATGTTTTCAGGTGACTTACCGCTATCTGCTGTGCTTTTGGTTTGGTAGGGAGGAAACTGGTAGCGGTGATGTCCATGTTTGGAGCCTGAAGCTCCAGGCACGTGACGCTTGGCGAGGATGGAGCTGGAGAGTCGGAGGTGCACCCTGTATGATTATTGCAGCGTGTACCTTCCTGACTGCTTCTCTTTAATGTACTTATTTCCAGAGTGATGGAAGCATGAATGTGGAAGATGCCATGAAAAGCTTTAAGAGCTTCTTTCACTGGCGTGGTTTCATAGAAGACATTGAAATAGAAGGGGTATGTCATGTTTTTACTTGTATATTCCTACATTTCTGGCAACTTTATTTTCCTTCTGGCCTCTCAGTTCAGTTTCATACAGTATAATTAGTAGCCAAGGAGCGACTATAGCTGCTATTCTTAAACTTTCAGCAACCTCTCGCTTATTGCAGCATCCATATCTGTGTTCTCATTTCAAGCAAAACTTTGCTTCAGGTTTCCATTTTGTTTTAAAGGAGTATTCTGGTATACAAAACTTGAGTCCTGTTAAAATATGTAATATAGAGTAAAATTTCTAAATATTAAAGGGGTTAAAGTGAATGGGGCTGAGGTGAGGCAATGTGAGCTATAGTCGTGACATCGCTGGCCTGTTGGAAGCAGCGAGAAGGCTGATGAGTGAGGGTCTCAGGTAGAGCTGGGCGATATGGCCAAAAAAAAAAATCTTTTTTTTTTTTTTTTTAAATTTTGGACGATTCACGATTTAAATCTCGATTTTCTTATGTTAGTGAAAATATAAAAAAATAAATAAAAAAAGCCTACTGTGGCCCCACCAGACCTAACATCAGCCCACTGTGCCCCCATCAGACCTCAGATCAGCCCACTGTGCCCCCATCAGACCTCAGATCAGCCCACTGTGCCCCCATCAGACCTCAGATCAGCCCATTGTGCCCCCATCAGACCCCACATCAGCCCATTGTGCCCCATCAGACCCCACTGTGCCCCATCAGACCTCAGATTAGCCCACTGTGCCCCATCAGACCTCAGATCAGCCCACTGTGCCCCCATCAGACCTCAGATCAGCCCACTGTGCCCCCATCAGACCTCAGATCAGCCCACTGTGCCCCCATCAGACCTCACATCAGCCCACTGTGCCCTCATCAGACCTCACATCAGCCCACTGTGCCCCATCAGACCTCAGATCAGTCCACTGTGCCCCCATCAGACCCCACATCAGCCCACTGTGCCCCATCAGACCTCAGATCAGCCCACTGTGCCCCCATCAGACCCCACATCAGCCCATTGTGCCCCATCAGACCCCACATCAGCCCATTGTGCCCCATCAGACCCCACATCAGCCCATTGTGCCCCATCAGACCCCACATCAGCCCATTGTGCCCCATCAGACCCCACTGTGCCCCATCAGACCTCAGATTAGCCCACTGTGCCCCATCAGACCTCAGATTAGCCCACTGTGCCCCATCAGGCCTCAGATTAGCCCACTGTGCCCCATCAGACCTCAGATTAGCCCACTGTGCCCCATCAGACCTCAGATTAGCCCACTGTGCCCCATCAGACCTCAGATTAGCCCACTGTGCCCCATCAGACCTCAGATTAGCCCACTGTGCCCCATCAGACCTCAGATTAGCCCACTGTGCCCCATCAGACCTCAGATTAGCCCACTGTGCCCCATCAGACCTCAGATCAGCCCAAGTGCCCCCTTCAGATCAGCCCAAAGTGCCCCCTTCTGACCTCCGATCAGCCCACTCTGCCACCATCATAATAATAAAAAAAAAATATCTCTCACCTGTCCTCCGCTGCGGCTCCTCTCCACGTCCGGCGCCCTTCTTCTTCTCCCCGCGCTGCACTGTCACCTGACTGCGTGCAGCGTCAGGTCAGAGTGCGCGCACTACGTCCTGACGCTGTACGCGGTCAGGACAGTGCGGCGCAGACCCGGAAAAGAAGAGGAGCGCCGGAGCGGAGCCGCGGCGCAGGACAGGTGAGAGGTTTTTTTTATTTTATATGTCGGTCGCCATTTTTTAGGAAAATCGAATTCACGATTTTCCTAAAAAATGAAATCGTGAGGCTTGCAATGGGCGAATTAATCGAATTAATTCGATTAATCGCCCAGCCCTAGTCTCAGGTATCGGACCCTCCCCAATCAGATGCTGATGACCTATCCAAGGGATAGACATGGGAGACTTGTTCTTCAGCAGGCCTAGAAAAAAAAAGCCTGGAAATGGTGTTAGCAATGCAAGATGGGAACTTTAATGCACCATTCACATTGAGTTCTGCACAAGAGGCCTACTTTTGCTCCATTAAAGGGGTTATCCAGGTAAATATAATGACCTATTTTCAGACTAGGTCATCATTATCACAACGGTGGGGGCTCGAGTCTCAGAACCCCTGCTAATCAGTTGTGTCAGGGAGCCACTGTGCTCCCCGGAGTTCTGGCAAGCAAAACAGGCTCCCAGCAGCTTTCCAAGCACAGCACCGTACATCCTATAGTGGCAGTGCTTGGTATTGCAGCTCAGTCCCCTTGACTTGAATGGGGCTGAGCTGCAACTAGGCCATGTGACCAATGTATTGTAACGTCAATGGTCTTGGAAGAGGCCACGGCACTCGGAGAGCTCAACCTCTTCTAACAGCTGATCGGCGGGGTCCCTGCTGCCGATCTGATATTGAAGCCTATCCAGACGATAGGTCATCAATAGTAATTACCAGATAACCCCTTCCTGACCAGCTGGGGCTGGGTCTTTAAAGATGGTGCCCGCTCTGCTCATACAGCAGACACCCGCAGCTCATGTCCGTGACCGGCGATTAAAAAAATTAAACATATAAATGTAAATTAAAGGGGTTCTCCCATGAATAATGTAAAAAATAAAAATCAGCTGTCATATAGGACATGGCAATCTCTTTCTAACAAAGCTAGAACCAGCCCCGTATCTCACATGGATCCAGAGATTGCCCCATTCATTGCTCTGCTAGATTTATATCAAGCTGAAAGTTGAAGGGGAGTGTCTTTTCTGTTGCAGCGCAGGAGGCGTGTCTCATCTCTCCCTATCACAGCTCAGGAGGCAGTTGAAGGATGAAACTGAGCATGTGCGGCCTTCTCAGTGAGCAGGACAAAGAAATAAGAAAAAAAACAAACTGCAGGTGGCGCTATGCAGATATATTTTATGGAATAACTCAGTGGCTAGGCTAAATTCTTAATTACATCCAATTACAAAAGAATTCAGATCCAGGTGCTGGTTTGAAAACTGTAGAATATTTTTCGTGGGACAACCCCTTTAACACCTTTCCCCAAAATAAAAATAAAAAATACACATTATGGATATTGCCCCGTGCGAAAACACCCATACTATAAAAATATTTTCCCCATATGACTAATCCGGGGGGAAAAAGTCAAAATGGTCAATTCGCCATTTTTGGTTGCTTCATTTCCCACAAAACATCTAATAAAAAGTGATCAAAAAGTAGTACACACTCCAGGATAGTATCGATGAAAAGTACAGATCGTCCCGCAAAAAATGAATGCTAACACAGCGCCGTACATATAACTACAAAAAAGTTATAGGGGTTAGAATATTGTGACAAAAAAAAATTGAAACAGATTTTTTTTTTCCAAGGTTTTTATTATTTTATCAGTATCAAAACACAAGAGAAACAAGCCCTCATATGGCTATGTGAACATAAAAAAAAAATTAAGGCTCTGGGAAGACGGGGAGCGCAAAACGAATGTTTCTCATCTGAACACCAGAATACCGCTTTAACTTTTCTTTGTGTGTGTTTTTTTTAGCCTATATATTGCTTTAATCCTCCACTTGCCTCCATAGAGTATATCCTGCTTGTAGGAGTTTCTCCATGCACTACTCGGTTAAAAATGTAATTCCAGGGAAAACGCTTGAACGTTATAACTAATGTTAACAGGCTTTAAAGGGTTTGTCTCATCTTGCTGTTACTAATACGAGATGTGATTGACCCCCGACCACCAGGTGATGGCGCTCCTCTGTTTCAGTAGCTCCCGATGTAGCACAGTGAGCTATGCTGTTTCAGAGTTGGAGGACCAGCATGGCTTTCTGTGCTATGATATTTCCATAGTTTCCATGCACTGCACTGGAAGCTCTCTCCGCTGTCTTCCAGCCATCTGTTGGTCGGCACTCAGTCCCATCTTGCCTTAGTAATAGCGAGGGGAGACAACTCTTCAGTGCGCAACATCATCCCTTTCCTGAACGTCTTTCCCGGGATTCTGCACAGTTCTCTTCTAGGCCATGGCTGGTGCCTGTGCTCAACCTGCAGCCCTCCAGCTGCTGCAAAACTACAACTCCTAGCATGCCCTGATAGCTTTAGGCTGACCAAGCATGCTGAGAGTTGTAGTTTTGCAACAGCTGGAGGGCCGTAGGTTGGGCATCCCTGCTCTAGGACAATAGGACGGCATGGTCTTTAATAACTCACCACAGAAAAGCTTTTCCATGTTCTTGTCATGACCAGAAAGGCACATTGTGGGGATCTCTTGAATTGTGCCATTTATATGAGACTTTGGGAGCAGCATCAGCAGAATTTCCAGTTTTTATTCGGGTGTTGCTTTAAAACATGTGATCTTTATTTTACTGCAGCAGAATACCTGGCGTCTTCTCTTCCATGCATCACTGATTCACATATACAAACAACTTTATTGCTTCCTCTAGTAAAAAAATTGGTTATTTAGAGATATATATTTTACAATTTTGAATCTACAGGACACTTATTCTTAATTTTTCTGTAACTGTATTCCACAGGTAACAAAGGAAGAGAGGCTGTTTCATGACATCATGAAATGTTACAGGAATCAACCCCAAGCAGAAAGCCGTGTAAGTAAAATCAGATGTGATGTGGTTTTGAGTGTTTCATATGGTCACATGTGACAGCATTACATGTGTGCTTTTTCTTTGTTAGGTGTATAGACACGTATTGCTGAAGAAGCTGCCTGATGTTCAGCAGAGTGACACTGGATTCAGCCAAGATGTGGAAATGGCCGACTGTGGTAAGAAAGACTTTGGACTCTTGAGATTTATAGCCTGTAGCCTTCCTTTCCTCCTCCTTCATCATTCTGTGTGTTGTCCCCAGTGGAGCGCACAATCTAACTTCCCTATTAGTATGTCTTTGGTGTGTGGGAGGAAACCCACGCAAACACGGGGAGAACATACAAACTGCATGCAAATATCCTTGGTCGGATTCAAACCCAGGACCCCAGCGCTGCAGTGCACCAGTGCTAACCACTGAGCCACCCACATGCTGCCCATTCCTTTAGAACAGGCATGCTCAACCAGCGGCCCTCCAGCTGTTGCAAAACTGCAACTCCCATCACACCTGGACAGCCTACAGCTATTAGAGCATGCTGGGAGTTGTTGTCGTCTTTCAACAGCTGGAGGGCCGCAGGTTGTGCATCCCTGCTTTAGAACATAGGCCCTAAACTGTACCTCTCCAGCTGTTGCAAAACAACACTACCCACAGGTACATACAGCCACAGGCTGCGAGTTTATAATTATTTAAGGGGTTTATATGGACAACAGATTGCGCTACTAAAGCATTAAAGGAGTGTTCCAGCTCTTTGCTCAAATTACATCTTGAACTGAACTTGTTTTAAGGAACTCATTGTGTAACTCACTTATGTGTCTGTAGTGCTGCGGTCACATGCTTGGCGTGCTCTGTATTTTGGGTGCCATCACTGACTGCAAGTATATTCCAGACTATAAACTTTCTCAGTAGCGCCTGACACACAGCGCAAGATGTGCAAGGCATATGCAGAGTTTGGAAGGAATTAGAAAGTTGTGCTTCAAAACATGTGGGCCGGCATCAATAAGGCAATGAACATGGGGAACTAGCATAGATTTTTGTAATGTATAGGAGCAGTGATTCTGCCCATTTTTGTAATATACTGTATTTATTGAAATCGTACAATTCTATTAGAACAACAGCTTTAAAGTGGCCCATTTTCCTTTACCCTTTAAAACGTTAATGCTTCTAGACTTTGTGTATTGCCTTGTTAGTGTCTGAGAAGGGCTCATCTTTATTTTGTATCCTCCCTCTTTACAGATTCCAATGACTCTCACTCCGATACCAAACAAGCTGCTTGTACCAGTGACCAAGACAGAGGAGACCTAATAACGTTTTATAACAACGTCTACGTGGAACGCGTGCAGCTGTTTGCACTGAAATACGCAGTCAGCACTAGTGACCATCTGGTAGGAACTTCACTATAAAATGGGTGAACAGGCATTTATGTGGACTGCCGAATAAGTTGCTAATTGGTGTTGCTGTATGTTTACTCCAGGGAAAGCCATAACCGCTACACATCACCCATTGATACTAATGAGGATATTAAAACTGTCTGTTAAAGGGGTTCTCCCATGACTAATGTAAAAAATGGCAATCAGACATCATATAGTAGATGACAACCTCTAACAAAGCTAGAACCAGCCCTGTACCTCACATGGATCCAGAGATCTCCACATTCATTGCTCTGCTAGATTGATATCAAGCTGACAGCTCAAGGGGGGATTGTTCTTTTCTGCTGGAGCCCAGGGGGCGTGTCTCAGCTCTGCCTATCACAGCTCAGGAGGCAGGTGAAGGATAAAACTGAGCATGTGCAGCCTTCTCAGTGAGCAGGACAAAGAAATAAGAAAAAGAACAAACAGCAGGTGGTGCTATACAGATACATTTTATTGAATAACTCGGTGGCTATGCTAAATTTTTTATTACATGCTATTACAAAAGTATTCAGATCCAGGTGCTGGTTTGAAACTGTAGAATATTTTCTGTGGGACAACCCTTTTAAAGTGCATCTGTCAGCAGATTTGTACCTATGAAACTGGCTGACCTGTTACATGTGCACTTGGCAGCTGAAGACATCTGTGTTGGTCCCTTGTTCATATGTGCTCGCATTGCTGAGAAAAATGATGTTTTAATATATGTAAGTGAGCCTCTAGGAGCAACAGGGGCGTTGCTGTTACACCTGGAGTCTCAGCTCTGTCTGCAACTTCTGCTCCCTCTGCACATTGACAGGGTCAGATGTGACGACGTTTTGTTTGCCTGGCCCTGTCAATCAAACTGCAGAGTGTGCGGCAGCTTCAGAGAGAGCTGAGCCACTAAGTGTAACGGCAACTCTCCCGATGCTTGTGATTGAAAACTGAATCCACACAGCAAAGGAAGCAATATGGATAGTAACAATACATTAGTAAGTGCCCTTCCACTTCCTGAAGTGACACAACCCCTTTAAGTTTTTTGACTAATGGATTGTTTTATTTCTCGTTTCTTTGTAGGCAGCGGCTCCTCCGTTGTCCCCCTTCCCCAGCATCAGGCAACAAGCAGTGTCGCCACGTCGTGTGTCTCAGCAGCATTCCATCTATGTGTCTCCACATAAAAACACAAGTTGTCTCACACCACGCTCATCCCTTCTGTACAAATTCAATGGAAGTCCTTCTAAAGTAAGTTTACTAGAGCAGTGGTTTTTCAAGCTTTTCAGCTGTTAAAGAGGACCTTTCACCACTCCTGACATCTATTCTTATGTCTGTATGTTGTGCCATTCCTTTATTATTTCTACTAGAAGTTATGAATGAATTGCTAGCAGTCTGCAGTAAGGGTACAGAGGGGTGGTAACCAGTTGGGGATCTGTACTTGCACAGTTTGAAAATGGCAGCACTGATTGGATAGAGTGAGTCTGTGCAGGTACACACCCCCAACTGGTAACACCCATCTGTACCCTTACTGCAGACTGCTAGCAATTCATTCATAAGTTCTAGTAGAAATAATAAAGGAATGGCACAACATACAGACATAAGAATAGATGCTCCAGAACTGTTATCACATGGAGAGTGAATGACCCTATTAAAACAGACACGTCAGGAGCAGTGAAAGGTCCTCTTTAAGGTGTTCACTTCCACTGCCACGCTTTTTATCATTTTTCTTATTAATGATTTAATATATGTGATGTAATAACCAGCTTATCAGACTTTTATAGAACATATATTCCCTCTGTTACCTGTGCTCTTGGCTGATCCTTCATTATTGTAATTCTAGAGCTTGGAAGATATTAACAGCATGATAAAACAAGACCATAGAAGTCGAAAGCGAGCAATAACCATAGACAGTGACTCCGATTCCCCCGCAAAGAGGATGTGCACAGAGAACGACGACGTGCTGATAAAACGCCTTCAGGATGTTGTAAGCGAAAGGGCGATACGTTAGCTGGTCTCTTCCTCAGCCATTTCAATGTGTGTTGCACTGTTAAGTACCTGCATGCCCTATACACAATATCTGTGTATTATTAAGCCTGTGCAATCTGTCTTTATGCAGCATTGTAGCTACAATTTTAACCTTTTATGTTCTCAGATACGTTTTACAGGTTCTGCCCCTAGCAGTTATGTTTTTATATAACACAATTTAAAAGATTGTGCATTCTGTAGAATTTTACTGTCCTTGTCTAACATTGCAGCTATTGCTGTTAATCTTTGTTTTTTTTTTTTAGTTGTTGCATTCTTTACGCTTTTTATTAGTAACTCGTACTGTTTTTTGATTTTCTAAATGTAATATAGCATTATAGAAACCGTTCCTCTCCAGCGCGGCAGTGGTAAGCACTGCCAATGCTCTTCTGCTAAGAAAATCAGTAAAGTAATAGTTTAACTTTGTTTCAAAGTGCAGCTTTTACAGTATTTACCACCTATAGAGAACTTCTATCTTTGTTTTATGTATGTTACAGAGGACATTACGTATGCACAGTGGGTGCAGCCTATCCGTGTGCTAGGAACCATTGCAATAATTGAGTCACAGTCCAGGTGATACTTGTGAATTAAAGGGGTTTTCTCAGACTTGGGGCTCATGCACACGGACATATTTGCTTTACGTGTCCGTTCAGTTTCTTTTGCGGTCCATATGTGGAACCATTTACTTTATTGGGTCTGCAAAAAAAAACCTGAAATGACTCCATGGTACATTACATTTCCGTATGTCCACATGGCCGTTCAGCAAAAAAGATAGAGCGTGTCCTATTGTTGTCCATTTTGCAGACAAGAGTAGGCATTGTTACAATGTATCCGCAAAAAAAAACATGCAATACGGATGCCACATGGGCATCATTCCGTATTTTTTGCGGACCGCAAAATACATACGGTTGTGTGCACGAGCCCTTAGGACCCGCGCACACGACTGTGGTTGTTTTGCAGTGTCCGCATCTAGCGGATCCACAAATCACTGATGCCGGCCGTGTGCGTTCGCGTTTTACGGAATGTCCGGCCCCTAATTCAACAGTCCTATCTTGTCTGTAATGCGGACAATAATAGGACATGTTTTAATGCACGTGGAGCTTTTTTTTTTTTTTTTGCGGCCCCATTGAAGTGAATGGTTCCACATACAAGCCACACAAAAAAAAGCCAAAAAAACGGAAAGGTCAAAAACTGTTCGTGTGCATCAGCCCTTAGGTCATCAATATCTATTTTCATTAACATTGGATCAATTGGGATCCGATACCCAGCTGACGATACTGTCCGGACGGTGCTGGAAGCCGTACAGTGGGCGGAGTCTCTGTAGTGGCCATGATGGGGTACTGCAGCTCCGCTCCCATTCATATGACTGAGAGTTGAGCTTGAAGTGTGTCGGCAGAAACAACACAGTGGACACAGCTTTCCGTCACCTATATAGTTTGTCTGCTGCTTGAAATGGGTAATTTGGGGGGGGGGGTGGCTGGTGTCGGATTCCCCACCAAGTCCTGGAAATCCCCTTTACCCGTTGTTGGGTCCTGCTGTATTATTAGACTACTGATTTAGTACAAATTACTAATGGTTGCCAGTACTTTTGCTTAGGTGATCATTCCACTTTAAACTAGACAATGCTGTGTAGCATCTACACTTCCTTCCTGTGTGTGTGTGTGTGTGTATATATACTTTATTTGCATGAGTGGTTGTATGGTTGTGTTTGTTGTGGGGGAGGGGAATGTTTGTTTCATTTGCACACATTTGTACATATGTACAATAAACATTATCCTTGCTTTAAACCATTGTCTCTTGTGTGTTCTGTTTTTGTTTTTTCTTGTATTGGGATATGTTCATAGCCTAATCCAAAAGAGAGCATCCTTCCAGAAGTTCACTGGATCTGCAGATGCTACCATTCAATGCATGCAATGTTTTTTTTTTTGTCTGGCCGAAACCTGGCACTCATGCCAAAAAGTGACGGGACCCCTGCCGGGTCCCATTATAATGTACGGGGTCTGATGGTAAACAGTAGCATCCGGCAGTGCCTGATCCAGTGAACACCAGAACATCCTACCAGAGATGTGAACGCAGCCTTATCTGTGTGATTCGCCCATGAGAAAATCATTAAAGAGTAACTAAACCTATGTGTCAAATTTTAATATGATGTCACTAATGCCCTAATAAAGGTTTTTCTATTATACTTTATTAATTAATTTAGTATTTTTATTAGACTTTTAACCGAGTTTTAAGCGCACAGTGAATGGTACGCTTTAGGGAGGAGAAAGCCTAATAAAAATGCTAAATGAATTAGTAAAGTATATTAATTAGTGCATTAGGGACATCTTATTAAAATTTGACATAAAGGTTTAGTTACTCTTTAAAGTTATGGCTTCATCCCTATAGACCGAAATGCAGTATGCCTAGTTCTGTTACCTGAAGTAATAATAAATGCGTGCCTATCCATAAAATAAAAAACCTATAAAAAGATCTGTTTAATCTTTCACAAACACCGTGCATTCGGAAAGTCTTCAGACCCTGTCACTTTTTCGCATTTTATGTTGCGGCTAATATAAAGTCGTCCCCCCCCCATCAGTCTGCACTTAATACCATATAATGAGAAAGTGAAAATAGAATTTTAGAAATTTTTGCAAACTTATTAAAAAGGATAAACTTGCATGGACATAAGTATTCAGACCCTTTGCCTTGACACTTGAAATTTAAAGGAGTTTTCTGGGATTTTACTGTCTGACACCTGGGACCCCCACCGATCAGCTGTTTGAGAAGGCACCGGCACTCCCATGACTACCACGACCTTCTCTTAGCTTTTCCTAGGCCAGACAATCACGTTAATCGGTCACTTGGCCTAGGAGCGGCTCAGCCCCAATCAAGTGAATGGGGCTGAGCACGATACCAAGCACAGCTGGTATACAATGTATGGCACTGTGATTGGTAAGCAGTGAGAAGGTAGCAGCACTCACAGGATCGCTGGTACCTTCTCAAACAGCTGATCGCCAGGGAACCCGGGTGTCGGACCCCCACCGGTCAGATACTGATGACCTATCCTGAGAATAAGTCATCAGTAGTAAAATCCTGGAAAACCCCTTTAAACTGTGGGGGCCTCCAATTTCTCTTGATCATCTTTGAGATGTTTCTTCACCATGATTGGAGTCTGCCTGTGGTAACTTCAGTTGACTGGACATGATTTGGAAAGACTCTGCTGTCTATATAAGGTCTCACAGCTGATGATGCATATCAGAGCAAAAACCAAGCCATGAGGAGGAAGGAACTTCTGTAGAGCCCAGAGACATGGCCTCCATCGTTCTTAAATGGACGAAGTTTGGAAACACTAGGACTCTTCCCAGGGTTGTCCGCCCTTCCAAACTAAATCCAGGAAAATGGGCCTTAGTAGAGACGTGACCAAGAACCCACCTCGGCTCTAAAGATCCTGTGTGCATATAGAAAAACCACTGCAGTTCTCCACCGGTCTGGGCTTCATAGAAGAGTGGTCAGAAGAAGACACATGAAAGTCTACCTGGAGTTTGATTAAACCAAACATCTGCCCAATACCATCCCTACAGTGAACCAGTAGACGTAGGCCATTTACTAAGCTGAAATACACCTAAATTAGGCGTATTCAGGGGCAGATGGCGCAGCGGTTAGTTGTGCCACTATCTGCAACTTTGCCCCGTTCATGCCAAGTGTAAAATTGTGGGCAGGGTCGGCAGGCCCATCTCATTCATCATTTTCTATGCCTGTTTTAGACGTATAAAATGGACTAAATGTAGGACAGCAAGGAAGCGGTCTTACATTTAGAACTGGCGCTGGATGCGCCAAATTTATGGAGAGGCCGGCACCTCTTTATAACTTTGGCAGATCCTCCAGCAGGGGCTTTATTAAGACTGGTGTCTAAAACGCCGGTCTCAATAAACATGCCACAGTTTGTAAGGCTGGAAAAAAAAGACATCGGTCCATCCAGTCCAGCCGGTTATCCTGCAAGTTGATCCAGTAATTTCAGGACAGTCCGTAAAAATAGGTGACGTGATTTTTTTTTGAGGCTGGCGGTGCTTGACTAGATTTAGTATTTTGGTGGTAATTATCAGCATTTTACAGCTCACAGTAAAAGCTGGTAATGAGGTACACTGAGTTCTAGAACTCTATTAACTTATATTAGTTATCACTCATTATGGTTCTTCAATTTGTTAGTAAAAAATGTTGGCTGTCCGTGATTTTGGGATAAGGGCTCATGCACACAACTGTATGAATTTTGTGGTCCAAAAAAAATACGGATGGCGTCCATGTGCATTCAGTATTTTGCGAACAGAACAGCTGGCCCCTAATACAGTAAAACAGTCTAATCCTTGTCCATTATAGCATACCTCCCAACTTTGTAAGCAAACAAAGAGGGACATATTTAGCAGAGCTCCGCTGTATATTTTTCCCGCACTAGGCCACGCCTCTAACTCCGCCCAAAGCATAACTATGCACCTAATCCCACCCAGTCCCCTTACTGCTCCACATAGTAATTATTCCCCAGTTATGTGCCCCCCATTAATATGCCCAGCTGTGCCTCCCAGTAATTTTGTGCCCCCAGTAATATGCCCACATTGTGGCCCCCCTTTAATATGCCCAGCTGTGCACCCCCTTTAATATGCCCACATTGTGCCTCACAGTAATTTGGTACCCCCAGTAATATGATTTGCCCCACAGAAAGTTAAAAAAATAAACACTGCATACTTACCTTCTTCCTAGCAGCATCACCAGCAGGACATCAGCTGGTTTTAGTCTGGAGGGGGCGGAGCCAAGGTGGACTGGCGGCCCTGCCCAGACCAGAGCTATAGAGAGCTGCAGGAGGTATGATTGATGCCAGCTCTCTGCTTCATCACAATGCAGGCAACTATCTCTGCGTCCTATGGACGCAGGGACAAGTGCCGGAGCCAGCACGTACCTCCCCTGTACTGGGACAGCCACAGCAATCCGGGACTGTCCCGCTGGATCCGGGACGGTTGAGAGGCAGGGGCGTAGCAATAGGGGAAGCAGCTGCTTTGGGGCCCAGACCCACAAGGGGCCCCCTCAGGAGGGAGACTAAAAGATTTTATTGTCAGGCCCCCCTCAACAGTATTATGCAATGACATTATATACAGTGACACTATAGAAAGCAGATGGAGCGGCTGTCAGGCCTTTTCTGGGAGAGCTCAATCTTGACTAGCCACAAGAGTGAGGGTTGCATGTGAGTTCGGGGTTGCGAGGAAGTTTTTTGGGGGGCCCCATTTAAAAATTTGCTGTGGGGCCCAGTTAGTTGTAGTTACGCCACTGTTGAGAGGTATGCATTATAGGGATAATAATAGGACATGTACTACGGAAACGGAATGCACACAGTGTACCTACCGCTTTTTCGCTGAACCCATTGAAATGAATGGTTCCACATATGCTCGCAACAAAAAAAAAAACAGACACGGAAAGAAAATATGTTTGTGTGCATGGGCCCTACTTGTCCAGAAAAATTCTGGTTAGCAACCCTGACAGGAAGTATCTTTAATAACTGATATTGAGAGGCAATAATTCTAAAAAACACAAGAACAGAGCCGTATCCAGCACACTCCGCTATGTCCCGTCCATACACTGCACTGTCATCCACATTAGGGGCCCATGCCCGCACGCCACAGTTTCGAAAATGCCGCCACCGCCCTGAGGCCATAGAATAGCGCCGCCTACTGGTGCCAAGTGGAACAGAAGCGCAGCAATAAACTGTCTAATGCCCCAAAGCCATGAGTGACCCGAGCCGGGACCTTCGCCTCCTAAGCCCCCTGCGATAAGTGTCAGATGTCTCAGCAGGCACCACTAGCAGCGGAGGGACGAAGGGACACGCCCGCCATTGGTCTGTGAGGCAGTCGGGGTGGGCTCTTGGTGCGGACGTCATTTGCCGGGTTCCTGCCCCCGTCCTCAGTCCTGTTCCGCCTCACAGCCGCTCCACACCACCGAGAATGAGCTGCACCAAGCGCGGCCGTTTCGATGACTCCCCGATGCTGGAGGACCCGTATGTCACCCCCGAGAAACCGGCGAAGAAGCCGTGCGGGGAGGGGAGCGACGACTACGAGGCGTGGGAGGTGGAGGACGTGTGCCTATTCTTACAGCAGCAGGGGCTGGAGGAGCTGCAGGACGCCTTCAGAGGTATGACGGCAGCGGATGCTGGGAGTAGTAGTAGTTCCACTTTTACCACTACAAGACATTGATGTGCATGGATCAGAAGAGATAGAAGCAGATCTGCATCAGTGAGCTCAGGACTAGAAGTGGCTGCTGATGTGGTCTGTGATGTATCTCTGGTGGGAAGATCCAGGACATTTAGGGAAGGGATGTCCAGTTTATATTACACCCCCAAAGGCCCTAATAAAAGATCCTGTACTCGCTGCTCAGTCCTGCCCAGCGGCTCGCTGGTGCTCACCTCCGCTTTTGTTTGCAGGATATAGCGGTGACATAGCAGTGGTGTATGGCAGGAGACTGCTGAGGCCAGTGAATGACGGCAGTGGTCACCTGGGGTATACAGCTCCATATCCTGCTGAGGCCAGTGAATGACGGCAGTGGACACATGGGGTAGCTCCATATCCTGCTGAGGCAAGTGAATGACTGCAGGGTTGCCAACCGTCCGTAAAAACAGGGTGTTTTTTTTCTGCCGTCCGTGAATCTACTACAGTATTCACTGCAAATTTGCCGTGAATACTGTGGATCCATGCAGGCTCCGCCTGCGATGTACAATAGGCCGCAGGCAGGTCAGCCTGCAGCCTAATGTTACAGTACTCTGTCCTGGGCCCAGCGCAGGCATCTCGCTCTGTGATGACGTCACCACGAACGTACAGACGTGATGACATCATCATGCGGCGCGCCGGGACGGAGTTACAGTGTGGCATTGAGAACTGTCTTAAGGAATCAGGTAAGTATATCATTTTTGTTTTTATTTCACTGCTGGGGCACTATAAGGGGGCTATCTAATGTCTGGGGGCACTATGGGGACTACCTGAACTACAGGGGGCTATCTAAACTACTGGGGGGTACTCAATGGGGCTATCTAAACTACTGGGTCACTACATGGAGCTATCTAATCTACTTAGGGCACTATCTGAAGTAAAGTGGGCTATCTAACTTCTGGAGGCACTATGGGGGCTAAATGAACTACAAGGGGTTGTCTAAACTACTGGGGCACTACATGGAGCTATCTAAACTACTGCAGGTACTATAGGAGGCTACCTAAACTACTGGAGGCACTAGAGGGAACCATTTAAGCTCCTGGGGGCACTATAAGAGGTATTATAATTACTGGGACCATTACAGCGGGTCCTTATTATTTCTGGGAGCACTACTGGAGGCGCTATGGGAAAAATGATTTCTGTTATGGGGAATTATTACTACTTCCAGTGGTACTATTACGGGTTGTTACTATTATTAGTACAATATAGAGGGCACTACTGCTAAAAGGGCTACTCGTGGAGCATTATCACTATTGGCGCACTATTACTAATGAGGGCACTCTGGGAGAGAATTATTAATATCAGTGGGACTTTGGGGAGCACTGTAACTATATGGGGTCCTACTTATATGGCACTGTTATATCTGCAGTATAGTATTTGGGGAGCACAGTGGGCACAATATTTTAGGTAGCAGCAGGATAACAGAAAAGTGGGTAATCTAAGGTGTCTTTGTGGCAAACTCTGCAGAGAGATGTGGCTGAAAGAACTCGTCATGGCGGTGTGGGCCAAATAGAGAAGATGAGAAAAGAGAACATCTACATCAGGAAGATGTCACTGGATGTAAGAGGTATGTGCTGCTGTATCATCTGGTATGTCTGGTAATGGTGAATGTAATGTCCATCCAAATATGTGTCTCCTATTTCTTCAGCAAGGACTTGCTGGTATATGGTATGTTACTGCTGCAGCCAATCAGTGATCTAATGCTGAGAACTGGCTGCAGCGGTCACATGCCATACACCTGCACATCGCCAACATTGTGACAGATGTGCACACTTGCCCTGTCAGTCTTTGTTTACATGGCAGCAGCAATGATGCCAGAAAGTCCAGTGTGTCACTGCAGCCATATAAACAAAGCACTCAGACTAGAATGGCAGGGATGGAACAGCTGAAAATTGTTGATTTATTTTCCATATGCCATATTTTATTTTCAAATACTGAACAATCCTCTTTTTTCTGGGGCATGGAAGGGGGCGTGTTCTCTAAAAAAGGGGTGTGGTTTATTATGTCCAGAAATTTTGGTTCAGTTGTCCAGAAAAATTTGAAAGGAAGGTTGGCAACCCTGACTGCAGCAGACACATGGGGTAGCTCCATATCCTGCTGAGGCAAGTGAATGACGGCAGTGGACACGTGGGGTATACCGCTCCATATCCTGCTGAGGACAGTGAATGACGGCAGTGGACACGTGGGGTATACCGCTCCATATCCTGCTGAGGACAGTGAATGACGGCAGTGGACACGTGGGGTATACCGCTCCATATCCTGCTGAGGCCAGTGAATGATGGCAGTGGTCACATGAGGTATACAGCTCCATATCCTGCTGAGGCCAGTGAATGACAGCAGTGGACACGTGGGGTATACAGCTCCATATCCTGCTGAGGCCAGTGAATGACGGCTGTGGACACGTGGAGTATACAGCTCCATATCCTGCTGAGGCCAGTGAATGACGGCTGTGGACACGTGGAGTATACAGCTCCATATCCTGCTGAGGCCAGTGAATGACGGCTGTGGACACGTGGAGTATACAGCTCCATATCCTGCTGAGGCCAGTGAATGACAGCAGTGGACAAGTGGGGTATACAGCTCCATATCCTGCTGAGGCCAATGAATGATGGCAGTGGATACGTGGGGTATACAGCTCCATATCCTGCTGAGGCCAATGAATGATGGCAGTGGATACGTGGGGTATACAGCTCCATATCCTGCTGAGGCCAGTGAATGACGGCAGCGGTCACGTGGGGTATACAGCTCCATATCCTGCTGAGGCCAGTGAATAATGGCAGCAGTCACGTGGGGTATACAACTCCATATCCTGCTGAGGCCAGTGAATGATGGCAGTGGTCACATGAGGTATACAGCTCCATATCCTGCTGAGGCCAGTGAATGACAGCAGTGGACAAGTGGGGTATACAGCTCCATATCCTGCTGAGGCCAGTTAATGATGGCAGTGGATACGTGGGGTATACAGCTCCATATCCTGCTGAGGCCAGTGAATGACGGCAGCGGTCACGTGGGGTATACAGCTCCATATCCTGCTGAGGCCAGTGAATGACGGCAGCAGTCACGTGGGGTATACAGCTCCATATCCTGCTGAGGCCAGTGAATGATGGCAGCAGTCACGTGGGGTATACAACTCCATATCCTGCTGAGGCCAGTGAATGACGGCAGCGGTCACGTGGGGTATACAGCTCCATATCCTGCTGAGGCCAGTGAATTACGGCAGCGGTCACGTGGGGTATACAGCTCCATATCCTGCTGAGGCCAGTGAATAATGGCAGCAGTCACGTGGGGTATACAACTCCATATCCTGCTGAGGCCAGTGAATGATGGCAGTGGTCACATGAGGTATACAGCTCCATATCCTGCTGAGGCCAGTGAATGACAGCAGTGGACAAGTGGGGTATACAGCTCCATATCCTGCTGAGGCCAGTTAATGATGGCAGTGGATACGTGGGGTATACAGCTCCATATCCTGCTGAGGCCAGTGAATGACGGCAGCGGTCACGTGGGGTATACAGCTCCATATCCTGCTGAGGCCAGTGAATGATGGCAGCAGTCACGTGGGGTATACAGCTCCATATCCTGCTGAGGCCAGTGAATGACGGCAGCAGTCACGTGGGGTATACAGCTCCATATCCTGCTGAGGCCAGTGAATGATGGCAGCAGTCACGTGGGGTATACAACTCCATATCCTGCTGAGGCCAGTGAATGATGGCAGCAGTCACATGGGGTATACAACTCCATATCCTGCTGAGGCCAGTGAATGATGGCAGCGGTCACGTGGGATATACAGCTCCATATCCTGCTGAGTCCAGTGAATGATGGCAGCGGTCACGTGGGGTATACAACTCCATATCCTGCTGAGGCCAGTGAATGACGGCAGCGGTCACGTGGGGTATACAGCTCCATATCCTGCTGAGGCCAGTGAATGACGGCAGCAGTCACGTGGGGTATACAGCTCCATATCCTGCTGAGTCCAGTGAATGATGGCAGCGGTCACGTGGGGTATACAGCTCCATATCCTGCTGAGGCCAGTGAATGACAGCAGTGGACAAGTGGGGTATACAGCTCCATATCCTGCTGAGGCCAGTTAATGATGGCAGTGGATACGTGGGGTATACAGCTCCATATCCTGCTGAGACCAGTGAATGACGGCAGCGGTCACGTGGGGTATACAGCTCCATATCCTGCTGAGGCCAGTGAATGATGGCAGCAGTCATGTGGGGTATACAGCTCCATATCCTGCTGAGGCCAGTGAATGACGGCAGCAGTCACGTGGGATATACAGCTCCATATCCTGCTGAGGCCAGTGAATGACGGCAGCAGTCACGTGGGGTATACAGCTCCATATCCTGCTGAGGCCAGTGAATGATGGCAGCAGTCACGTGGGGTATACAACTCCATATCCTGCTGAGGCCAGTGAATGATGGCAGCAGTCACATGGGGTATACAACTCCATATCCTGCTGAGGCCAGTGAATGATGGCAGCGGTCACGTGGGGTATACAACTCCATATCCTGCTGAGGCCAGTGAATGATCGCAGTGGTCACGTGGGGTATACAGCTCCATATCCTGCTGAGTCCAGTGAATGATGGCAGTGGTCACGTGGGGTATACAACTCCATATCCTGCTGAGGCCAGTGAATGACGGCAGCGGTCACGTGGGGTATACAACTCCATATCCTGCTGAGGCCAGTGAATGACGGCAGCGGTCACGTGGGGTATACAGCTCCATATCCTGCTGAAGCCAGTGAATGACGGCAGTGTACACATCAGGTATACAGCTCCATATCCTGCTGAGGCCAGTGAATAACGGCAGCGGTCACGTGGTGTATACAGCTCCATATCCACTGCAGCCGTGCAAACAAGGAAATGGCTGGGATTGACATGCCCAATGACGTGCTGGGATATGGCGCCCGACCACTGCAGCCAGTCACTGTCCTGAGCGAGCGTTTAGCGATCCGTTGCTTCTTTCTGCAGAAAAAATCATCTTAATCCAACTTCAAATGAGCAGTTAAAGGGGTTGTTCAGCGCTACCATATTGAAGATCTATTAGGATATATTGTCAATGTCTGATTGGCAGGGATCCGACTCCTGGCACCCGCGCCGATCAGCTGTTTAAAGAGGTTGTGGCACTTTTGCGAGCGCTGCTTCCTCCTCATCTCCTTTGTAGAGGTGGAGCAATGTAATTACAACTGCTTGTCCCAGCCAAGTGAATGTAATTGCACTGCACCATCGCTGTAAACGGCACACAGATAATTTTGAGGAGAAAGCAGCACGAGCACCATGACACCCCGCCAATCTGATATTGATGTCCTATCCTGAAGATTAGTCATTAAAGGGCATCTGTCAGCAGATTTGTACCTATGACACTGGCTGACCTGTTACATGTGCACTTGGCAGCTGAAGACATCTGTGTTGGTCCCATGTTCATAAGTGTCCACATTGCTGAAAAAAAAAAAGTTTTAATATATGCAAATGAGCCTCTAGGAGCAACTCCTAGATTCTCCTTAGTCTCTACAACTGCTGCATCCTCTGAACAGGCAGTGTAAGCATGATCACATCTGGCCCTGGCAGTCAAAGTGCAGAGGGTGAAGCAGGTGCAGAGAGAGCCTCTAGGTGTAATGGTAACGCCCCCATTGCTCCTAGAGGCTAATTTGGATTTATTAAAACATCATTTTTCTCAGCAATGCGAGCACATATGAACATGGGACCAATACAGATGCCGTCAGCTGCCAAGTGCACATGTAACAGGTCAGCCAGTTCCATAGGTACAAAACTGCTGACAGATGCCCTTTAATACTCATATGTACCCACTTCACAACCCCTCGCCGATCAGCTATTTTAGAAGACACCGATGGATGTACACTGTAGTACGGATCCGGCAGGCTGTTCCTCTGCCAGAACGAGTAAAGCCAGTTTGAAACAGGCTTAAGGTCATGTGACGTCTCGGTCATGGGGCCTAGGCTCAGCCCAGCCCCAGTGAAGTGAATGGGACGTAGCACGATACTAAGCACAGCTGCTGTACAATGGACAGAGATGTGCTTGGGGAGCAAGGAGAAGGCCACGACACTTACAGCAGCGCCACTGCTTTCTCAAACAGCTGATCAGCGGGGGGCAACTCCCCACCGATCAGATACTGATGACCTATCCTTGATGTGGACGTCACACTACCACAACAGTAAAATCTCACGCATGCGCAACATTATGTAATGATGTAATGTGAGCGCCTGTGCACTCTGGATTCCTGTGCCGGCAGCAGCCTCAATAACGGAACCTCGCATAGAGCTGGTGCATTTGCAGTTTCGTTGTTGAGGCAGATGCCGGCCAAGGAATTTAGAGTGCATGGGCGCTAACATTACATGATGTTGCGCATGTGCAACATTTTACTGCTGCGGCACGGTGACGTCCACATCAAGGAGGAGAATATCAGATGAGGGGAGGAGTGTGGCTAACTGAGAACGGGCGCGGCTGCGCTCCACGAACGCTAACATAAGCGTATTGGTCCCAAGGAAGCAAAGTTGGACACAACACTGATTTTACTTGGCAAAACCAGATGTTCTTTTCAAACTTGATTTTTGTGTTCTAACGGTTTCCGGAGAAATTACGTAATCTTGGATTTCTGTGAAATTGCGTAATCTTTCCTCATATTCTTATTTATTTTGTTTATATAGGGGCGTAAATAAAAACGGATTAGGAGTACCCTTACAATTTTGAATGATGCAGCTCATCTGTGGGTCTCATTATTCCCGACCAGATCCCCATTAACTATAATGGGATCTGTCTGCTTTTCGATATGTATGCTGGCTTTTGACTGGACAAAAAATGCGCATGTAGTGTTTTTTTTTTGTCTGGCTGAACGCCGGCGTGCACGCCGGATACAGTGAAATCTGGCAGTCTGTTCATCCGCTGGAACAGAGTGCTGGAGTTCAAAGCACATATACGAACCCCGCCTCAGGGCGCATGCACATGACCGTATGTATTTTGCCATCCGCAAAAAATACGGATGATGTCCATGTGCATTTCGTATTTTACGGAACAGCTGGCCCCTCATAGAACAGTCCTATCCTTGTCCATAATGCGGACAATAATAGGACATGTTCTATTTTTTTTGCGGAAAGAACATACAGAAACGGAATGCACACGGAGAAACTTCCGTTTTTGTTTTTTTTTGCGGACACATTGAAATAAATGTTTCCACATACGGTCCACAAAAAAATGGAACGGACACGAAAAGAAAATACGTTCGTGTGCATGAGCCCTAACTCTGAGACTGTCTGCTGGATGATCAATATCGCTCCCGATTCCCTCATACACATGCCGGCAGACATGAGGAAAAGGGTGAGGAAGCTCTTACCAGACTCTTTGGGCAGCATCTTATCTCCCCTGAGTTTTTCAATAAGGGGAGAGTCGGAGGCCCCCCACACACATTATACAGATGACCAGTTCCACCGAACCTGAGTTTGTCGCCTAAAATCCGAATCTGTAGTAAGTTGTAATGTAGTTTGCTACATTAAAGGATCACATGTCAATAAGGCTACTTTCACACTTCCATTTACAGGATCCGTTTGTGAGATCCGTCCAGGCTCTCACAAACAGATCCGTCATGATAATACAACCGTCTGCATCTGTTCTGAACGGATCCATTTGTATTATCTTTTACATAGCAAAGACGGATCCGTCTTGAACTCCATTGAAAGTCAGTGGAGGACCGATCCCGATCCGTTTTCTATTGTCAGACAAAACGAACCCGTCCCCATTGACTTACATTGTGAGTCATGACGGATCCGTTTGCATCAGTTTCTTCATGCGGACACCAAAACGCTGCAAGCAGCGTTCTAGTGTCCACCTCCAAAACGGAATGGAGACTGAACTGAAGCAAAACTGATGCATTCTGAACGGATCCTTTTCCATTCAGAATGCATTAGGACAAAACTGATCAGTTCAGGACCGTTTGAGAGCCTGTGACGGATCTCACAAACGGATCCTGCAAACGCAAGTGTGAAAGTAGCCTTAGGCTACTTCCACACTAGCGTTAGTACGGATCCGGCGGGTCCCTTCACCCGCTGGATCCGTACTGAGTAATACAACCTTGTGGATCCATAATTCCGGATCCGGTTGTATTAGCGTTTAAACGGATCCGGAATAACCTCTATTGAAAGTCAATGGAGGACGGATCCGTTTACAAGTGTGTCCACACCAAACGGATCCGTCCCCATTGACTTGCATTGGGGGGCATTCCGGATCCGTTTAGGTGCGGATAACTAGTACGGAGAGCAAACCGCAACATGTTGCGGTTTGTTCTCCGGTCTGAAGACTGAACGGAATGCTTTCAGGAGCATTCCGTTGTCTTCAGTTCAGTTTTGTCCCCATTGACAATGAATGGGGACAAAACGGAAGCGTTTTATTCCGGTATTGAGCCCCTATGACGGAGCTCAATACCGGAATTCCATAACGCTAGTGTGAAAGTAGCCTTAAGGTCCTTTTACACGGAAAGATAAATCGTTTTAGCGATCGTAGATGAACGATCGAACGATGCAATGTAAATACCGTTTACACTGAAAGAGAAGTCGTTCACAATCTTCGTACTTTCGGTCGTTTTATAATCGTTATTACGATCGTTCCTTGCTCCTTGCCATAAGCATTACCATTACCATCTGCCAACGACTAAACGATTTTCGTTTAAACTGGAAGATTTTGCGAACGATGAACGATTAATTTATTGGCGGGACAAAAGATGCGATCAACGAGAAGCGAACGATATCTCGTTCGTCGTTAAATCGTTAACCGTGTTTATACACAACAATAATCGTGCAAATCCGAACGTTTGAACGATTATTTGAACGATAATCGGCTCGTGTAAAAGGGCCTTTAGAGTGTTAAGGCCCTTTTAGACGGGCCGATTATTCTCCCTGCCCGAGCGCCGATCAGCGATATCGGCGCTCGGGCAGGGAGCCTTTACACGGCCCGACGAATCGAGCGCCGGGCCGCACGAGTGATCGCTGTATCGCTCGTGCGGCCCGGAAGCTCCATACTGTCAGGCGCACATTGCCTGTTTACACAGGGCGATGTGCGCCCGACAGATTGGATCTTTTGGTTTCTACAAAAGATCCAATCAGCCGACGAACGAGCGTTTTGCTCGTTCGTCGGCTGATTAGGGCCACTTTTACACGGGCCGATTATCGGCACTAGCGTTCCTAGGAACGATTTTTCGGCCGATAATCGGCCCGTGTAAATGGACCTTTAGAAATCATCTGCAAGGTAGTCCCCATGCGTAGAATTGAGATAACAGTATAAGAGCTCTATTGTTCTTTTGATAGGTCTAGATAAAAAAGCCCTGAGTGCGATGCTTTAATTGAATCACTGGTTGCAATGACGGTTTGACTGAGAGAGTTTTTGGATTATCTCTTTCTAAGGGGCCGTTCAGATGGCCGTGGTATTGCGGACATGTTCTGTCTTTTTTTTTTTTTTTTTTTGTGGAGCCGCGGCTGTCTGCTCTCATTGAAGTGAACTGGGCCACATCTATTTCGCAAAATTGCAAAACAGTCGTGTGAACGGGCACTAACAAAGCTAGAATCAGCTCTGTACCTCACATGTTTATTGGATTTTTCATAATAAAACAATAAGAACAACATGCATTGAAATTCTACATGGTGAGGGACTAGTATCAGGAATGGAGTAAATTCACAGAACAGCCCCCACAGTAACAAAAGTGTAGAAAGAAAAGAATAATAAAACAATAACAAAACTTCATCCTGAAAGAAAGGCGTAAATAAAAGAAATATTCTGCCAGGTAGCGCCAAGTAGCATTGTATGTGGACAGATGTCTGAGAGTAATGGAGGAGGGGGCAGAGACCTGTAAGTACTATTCTAATGCTACTCCAGGGATAGGTCCAGCAAAAGAGCTGTCTCTCCAAGCTTGCCGTCCAGATTGGGATTTCTTAAGCCTCATTTGCACGTCGGTGTCCTATACGTGTTCTCCACAGACAGCACACATTTAAAGGGGTTCTGCAGTTGTTTAAAACTGATGATCTATCCTCTGGCTAGATCATCAGCATCTGATCGGCGGCGGTCCGACACCCGGGACCCCTGCCGATTAGCTGTTTGAGAAGGCAGCGGCGCTCCTCAGGCCCAGTGACGTCACGACTAGTATCACTGGCCTGGGCGGGGCTAAGCTCTGTTCACATAAATGGAGATTAGCCACGCCCAGGCCAGTGATAGTAGTCGTGACGTCACAGGGCCTGAGTTAAACACAGAGAAGGCCGCGGCGCTCCTGCAGCGCCGCTGCCTTCTCGAACAGGTGATCGGCAGGGGTCCCGGGTGTCAGACCCCCGCCGATCAGATGCTGATGATCTATCCAGAGGACAGATCATCAGTTTTAAACAACTGCAGAACCCCTTTAACTATCTGATCGGTGGGGTCCAACACCCGCTGCCGGATCTCAAAACCGAAAACGCTGATGTGAAAGTAGCCTAAATCAAGTAAGAGAACTGGTAGGAAGATGGTCGACAATTTGCACATATCAGAGAATTGCTTCCACAATGGGGTTATAAAAGGGCAGTACCTCCCCTTATGATTTGCATTTTTCACAATTTTATTGGCATCACATCTCTATTTGTAATCAGGGATGAGCTGCCAGTAATCAGTAGTAGTCCTCATTCTTCCATGTTCACTTTGCATCGGCCTACGTGTTTACCGTTAATCAGCGCTCGTCCTTTCTATGCAAGTTTCCCTACATACTTGCAACAGTTCTCATGACCTGTGCAGAGGTAAAGTTATCAAAGTTATTAGAAATCCACATTGGAGAATAGCCTAAATCTATGACTTTGGACCAAAGCAGTTGGTGTATGAAATACTTCCATGGCTTCACAACTTGCGCCATACATGTACGATTCAAGTCTGGGCTTCAAAGATGGCGCCCGTTCAAGGGGCTGAGCAAGTGCCATAGGTGCTAGGTGCCTGTTTTACACTGCAGACACCCGGAGGTAGGGTCTGTGATTGGAGAAAACGCCGATTATGGACAGTTAAAGGGGTTGTGTTGCTGTACATATCAATGACGTATCCTCCAGTCATCAATATCTGGTCATTGGGGGTTTGACACTCCCGCTGATCATCTGTTTGAAGAGGAGGCAGCGCTTGTGTGTGAGCACTGCTTCCTTATCAAGATTCCAGTCCGAATCGTCTCGCTTGCAGCGACTGCTCAGTGTAATTAAAAGTGCTTATTCCATTCATTGAATTACGAGCACTGGTAATTATACTGCACTGCCAAGATGATGCACTTCCTCTTCAAAGTTGTTTCGTGGGGGTACTGGGAGTCAGTCCCCCACCAATCAGATACTGATGACCTGTCCCTAGGGTAGGTCATTAATATTTATCCTCTGCACAACCTCTTTACCCCCTCAGATGCCATGGCATCTTTGTGGTTTTTCCTGGGGTAGCTGCGCTCCCCGGGGCCAGTTGGCTCCCCCCGTGCCGAGAATGAGAAAGCCGTTTAGTTACTATGGCAGCCTTGGCCCCTCTGAAGGCTCTGAGGCCACCAATAGTGAAGTTCACATAGTGAATCTCCTTATCGTGTTAAATCATTGCAGTCTGTGGGAAATGCGATCAAAAGATCACATGTTAAAGTCCCTTAAGGTGAAATTAAGTCTAAAAAAGTTGATAAAGTTCTTAAAAAAATAAAAAAATTCTAATCACCCTTTTTCCCCATATTAAAAATAAAATTCATAAAAAAACATCTGTACCATTGCTGCATCCTAAAAAGCCTGTACTATTAAAAATGAATAATTTCATTTCACATACTTTATATTGGTTGCTTCACCTCCCAAAATACATTATAAGGGCTGATGCCTGCGAATGTGTGGCGGCCGGGCCCATATTGCGGCATGTAAACAGTGGGCCCTCAAAATACGGGCCATGGACGTTTTGGCACCGCATCATGGACCTCGGACTCATTTACTTGCATGGGTCCGCAATCCGAGAGGTACAGTGCGGAATTGAGGCACGGATCGGAACACCACAGAAGCCGTGGGGTTGCATGCACTACTTTTTTGCGGTGCGGATCGCGGACCCCATTCAAATGAATGGGTCCGAGATCCACATGCGGCGGACTCGCAATCAGCAATTTGCAGTCCGCCACATGGGCCCAGCCGCCACACGTTTGTGGGCATGAGCCCAAAAAGTGAGCAAAGAGTCATACACGCTCCAAAATAGTATGAATAAAAACTACAGATCACCCCGCAAAAAATGAGCCCTCACACAGCTCCGTAAACAAAACTATAAAAAAAAAAGTTATGGGGGTCAGAATATGGTGATACAAAGAAAAAAATATTTATTTTTTTATTTTCTAAGTAGTTAAACAAAAAGAAACAAACAATAAAAAAAGAGTCAGGTCAGTTTTCCCTCCTAGGAAACGCAGTTAAAAACTAAACCCATAAAACTATGGAAGAATTGCATTTTTTTCCCAAATCCCTATCATTTGGATTTTTTTCCAGCTTCCCACTACTTCGTATGCAATATAAAATGCTATTAGAAAATACAACTTGTCCTTTAAAAAGATACAGCTATGTAAATGGAAAAATAAAAAAAGTTATGGCTCCAGGAAATCCGGGAGTGAAAAATGGAAAATCACTGCCTCCCAAAGCAGATGAGGATCTAATGTTCCAAACATTTAGTAGGAATGGTGGTCCAGAGACAACCTGACTGAATGTAATTACTGAAGCCTATTTTCTCCTACTATCCAGCATTTACTGAAACTATCTAGTTAGACCTGATTTTATTACAATACTGCCCTACAGCAACATATTACGTCTGCTGGTCCGTTCTCCTAGCAGCCAAAACTGCACAAAAAACTGCTGTGTCTTTGACTACTATTAGCGCTGAAAGAATACACCAGGCCCCCACCCCCCATCAAAGAGTAAAAATACTCCTCTTAGGCCCCTTTCACACGGGCGAGATTTCCGCGCGGGTGCAATGCGTGATGCGAACGCATTGCACCCGCACTGAATCCTGACCCATTCATTTTAATGGGGCTTTTCACATGAGTATTTTTTTTCACGCATTACTTCTGCGTTGCGTGAAAAACGCAGCATGTTCTATATTCTGCGTTTTTCACGCAGCCCAGGCTCCATAGAAATGAATGGGGGTGCGTTAAAAACGCAACGCATTGCATTGCATCCGCATGCAATCCGTGCGTTTTTAACGCAACACATCCGCATCGCATCCGCAACGCATCCTGAACAAATCAGCGACGCTCGTGTGAAAGAGGCCTTAGCATTTTTCAGCCAAAAAGCAGTAAAAAGTAAGACACTGGGCAGGTGTTTTGTTATCCTGGACTTTTTTTTCTGTCAATATAGACGTATAAGGGCTTGTTGTTTGCAAGTAAAGTAAATTGTATTTTTTTTGGGGGGGGGGGAACATATGACTTGCGATTATGGCAATAAAAAATAATCCCAATTATTTCAACTTTTTGGACGATTATCGACAATAATCACAATTTTTTTTTCATTTTCTGGCAATAACGTTTTTATTTTTCTGTTGGGGCTGCGCTGTATATAGTGGTATTCTGTATATAGGAGAAAATCCATTGTCTGTGCACCACTGTTAGAGCAAGGCAGGGTGGCACAATGTAAATGATGTGGGGGGGGGCTTCAAGCTGCAGCCTTCCCATAGGGAACACAGAGTGGTTTACAGCTTTCGGAGCTCTCCCTTGCCTTCCTCCAGCACAGAAGAATAACTGCAGCACCAGCTGCAATCTGACACAGGCATATTATTCATGGTGTCTGCCGCGGCTCCCATGGACTTTGTTCCGAATCCCGCTACTGCAGTATAAAGGAATAAAGCATAGCATGCCTCCTCCCCACATTCACCAACGTATGTTGCGCTGCTTTGCGGGAGGAGACTAGAAGAAGAGGTGGGACGGACTGCTGGTACTGCCCTGATGGCGGCCCTGTAGTCAGCATGTGCGGGAGTCTCCCAGGTGTTGGACCCCCACCGATCAGATACTGATGACTAGAGATGAGCAAGCATGCTAGGCAGAGCATGCTCGAGTGCCATTTTTGCGTATGCATTTTAAAATTCCTACGCTATTCATACGCATATTTTAATCTATACGCAATTGCGTACAAATAGCGTACAAATTGAGTTTGTACGCTATTCGTACGCAATTCGTACGCATTTGCGTATAGATTAAAATATGCGTATGAATAGCGTAGGAATTTTAAAATGCGTCCGCAAATACGCAAAAATGGCACTCGAGCATGCTCTGCCGAGCATGCTCGCTCATCTCTACTGATGACCTATCCAGAGGGTAAGTTGTAGCCACCGAGACTTAATGGGGGAAGATGGGGCCTTCACACTCAACGCAATTGCCTTACGTGTCAAGAATAGTGATTTATAGAGGAAGATCAAGTGGTGAAAATCTGTCATCCACAATCTAATATATAAAGCTGAGTGTATGTATGTGTGTATGTCCGCTAAAGGAATCTGCACAGTTGCATTTACAATCACGAAATTTGGCACGCAGGTACATCAGGTGTCCGGGAAGGTTTTAGAATTGGTCTCGGCTCTCTAGGACGTACCGTTCCTGAGGTATTGCTAAAAAATGCATTAGCCAATAGAAGCCTGGTCACATGACCCTTATCAGCCAATAGAAGCTCACAGGCCGTTAGTCTCCACACACACACACACACACACACACACATACTTTCACACCAGGTTTCCATAACAACCCAGTCATTTTTCTTAACTGCTGTGGGTCTACTTTAAAGGGGCAGAGCGCTGTGGATGACACTGTTAAAGGGGTATTCCAGTTACCATAAATATAACTTATGTTTTAGACTAATTCATCATCAATCATTACCTAATATAATGTAAATTTCTCATATTTACCGTTCAGTAGTAATAAAAAATGTCTTCTTCCACTGTGTTTCCTCATAAATTGCTGTTAGGGTGGCCAGATGTCCGGTTTTAGCCGGATAGTCCGGTTTTCTGGCTCCCTGTCCTCCGTCCGGCACAGTGCCTGGGCGGACGCAGGGATGTCCACCCTTTTGGTAGCTCACGCTCAGACAGCAGCATTGTGCTAAGAGTGAGTTGCAGCAACTGACTGAGGCTTCTCTCACCCCCAGTCAGTCACTAGAGCCTGCAGACATGGGGAAGAGAGGTACTGGGCTGTCCCTAGCTCACCTTCAGGTCAGGAACTACTTTTTCTCCTCCATGTCTTCATGGAGACGGGGGTGTGACTTCATATTTAGGGGTGTGGCTTCACGTTTGGAGGCGTGATCGTCCACGTCGATTAAGAGGTCTGGCTTTCTGGGGTGAAGTCAGTGGCCACCCTAGCTGCTCTGGAGGTCACAGTTAAAGGGGAGGGTGCTGTGGATGTTACTGTTAAGGGGGCAGGCTCCTGTGGCGGTCACTGTTAAAGGGGCGGGCACTGTGGAGGTCACTGTTAAGGGAGGAGGGGACTGTGGAGGCCACTATTAAAGGGGCAGCGGGGTACTGTGAGGTCCCTATTAAGAGAGTGGGGTACTGTGACAGTCACTGTTAAAGGGGTAGTCGCTGTGGAGGTCTCTGTCAAGGGGGGCCAGGAATGGTGGAAGTCCATTAAGGGACTGTAACCTATTGTCAGTGTTAAGGGGTGGGTGCTGTAGCGGTCACTGTTAAGGGGGCAGCCCCCTGTGGATGTCACTGTCAAGGGGGTGAGGTGCTGTGGAACTCACTGTTAAAGGGGCAGGCTGCAGTGCAGGTAAAAGTTAAGAGGGTAGGCTGCTGTGGAGGTCCCATTTTAAAGAGACGGGGCACTGTGGGGGGTCATTGTTAAGGGGTGGGGGCTGTGGAGGTCACTGATAAGGAGACGGGGTGCTGTAGAGGTCACTCTCGATATCTTTTAACGACACACACACAAACATTAAATGAAATATACCCAGGCGAAGGCATGTCCTTCTGCTAGTGCTAAATGAGCACAACTTGGGTTCTACCAATATATTTAGTAGTAATAGTGTTTATTGAGGCGACAAAGCCCCGAACGAAGTCAGAATTGGACATGACCATATTAAGTGTAAATCTGCCTCCATAGCTGCACATGTATGATACTGCTATGTAGGGATGACCCCTATAGAATGGAGTCCGCAAAGTCCGGCTGCACTCCTTTTACTTCTATGGGGGTATTTTTGGCAGTCCCACAGAAATAAAAGGAAGTCGGCCCGACATATATCAGACACTGGGCGCATATCAGTGTCCAAGATGGGAATACTCCCAGTCAGATGGTATTTGGTGTGTGATGTACAGTTGAGATAGTTTATTAGTTGCAGCTGACGAAACCAGTAAATAAGAGGATAACGCGTTAGCCTGGAGTTTTACGTGTGTTTCACTATTTTTTGCATAATAATGGAGCGTCTCATTATGTCACTGCATTCCAGGAGCCAGAATTCATTCATTTTTATGCTGATGTAACCATATATTGGTGTTTTGTTGTTGTTTTTTTTTTTTTTTTTTTTTTTTTTTTTTTTTTTTTTTTTAATACCGTTCACGGGGTGGTTTAAATAACATATGGGGGACATTTATTACGACTGGCACTTTATCCTTCTGCTCTGCCGGCGGATGCGCCAAAGTCATGTAGAGAAGCAGCCCTCTATATAGCTTTTGCACTTACTGCCGCCAGCCTTGCAACATGCCTTAAACTTCCCAGCTTCCTTGCAGGCGTAGTATAATGACAGATAAACAGATAACTGCAGTAAATTGATCTGTACAGATGAAGAAGTGGCGGCTATTATTAGACTTAGAGGCCAGTGTGAAAACTGCAGGGTTTGATGTTTTTTTTTTTAAATATGGATATTGAAAAATAAAAATAACCACCAAAAATTCTTTAAAAATATGATTTAAAGTTGATCTATTCTTTCCTTGTACAATGACCTCTGCACAGGTTACAGAGCATGCCTACAAAACTCTCCCATAGAAGTTTATGAGGTCACCTCCTGACCATTGCATCAATGGACCATGGGGCTGCTGTAATTTTCTTAATGCTTTCTAATTCTGTTAAGAATAGCTCGGTCAATGTGGCTGCCCCCATAATCCTGTTCAGGAAATAGAATAAAAAATCTGTAATAAGAAAATAAAAACAGATAAAAAAAAATGTAAAGTAATTTGTTACTACCTGGTTTTAACAGACAGAAAACATTTTTGGTGACACATTTCCTTTAACTCTATGCCAAGGCCTCACAACATAAATTAGTGTCAGACGCTAATTTCTGCTTTGTAGTTTGTATGACGGCCTTTTATTTATTTATTCATCTTTATTTAGGCTTATTTTCCCAAATAACCTTTATTTATTTATTTATTTTTTATTTTTTTTATTTTTTTTGTGTGTCGCTTCTAGAAAATCAAGTAACTGGAAAAACTCTTCCATACCTCACAGAAGACCATCTGAAAGAAATGAACATCAGGTAAGCTTAGTTACTGCTTCTTTTGTTATTAAAGGGGTATTTCCATCTGAGATAATGGGGGCATATCGCTAGGATATGCCCCCATTGTCTAATAGGTGCGGGTCCCACCTCTGGGACCTACACCGAGAACTGAGCGGGGAAGGTGGTGGCAAGCCCTCTCCCCATAGTAGTGAATGGGAGCACACCGCGCTTGCGCGGCCACCACTCCCATTGATTTCTATGGGGCCGACGGAAATGGCTATTTTTGGTGGCCCCATAGAAATGAATGAAGGGCGGCTGTGCATGCCTGTCTGAGATGGGATAACCCCTTTAATCTTTTGATCAATGCTCCATTTTGTCTTATTAATTTAATAGTGATCCACAACACTTTGAATACCTGGTATATTTATGAAAGGAACTGTGTTATCTTGTGATCTGGGTTCGTCTTATGATTCACACGTTCCAAGTTTTATGTATCAGAGAAAATGGGGAAGATTTATCAAAACTGGTGCCTATAACAACCAATCAGATTCCACCTTTCATTTTTCAGAGTTGCTTTAAAAATTGAAAGATGGAATCTGATTGGTTGCTAGGGGCACCAGTTTTAGGGGTCCCCAAAGAGCAAGTGTTTCCTCGTCAGCAGTTCAGTCACATTTGGCTGTTCTTGCAATCAGAAACACTGGAACTTTAGCGGACCTCCAGTGGGTGCTTGGATCAGTTGTATGGATGTTTTTTTTTTGTTTTGTTTTTTTCCTTTGTTTCTTTAACACTTTTTTTTCACTCTCCACCAGTCCTATAGGAAAAAGATTGGATGTGGTCCGTAGTTTACATCTGCTGTGTCACAGCCACAGTCCCGAGATGAAGGTACGTTATTATAGTGCTGCTTCAGTGCATGTCAGCTAAACGACGTTTTTCCACCCAACGTTTCTCAACGTAAATGAGGAAACGTATGGATGTGATCTGTTGTAATTGGAGCAATTGTTAAAGGAGTTATCCAATATCATAAACTGCTCCCCCCATGTGCCGGGCACCTCACAGGTAATATACTTACCCCACTCCCCGCGCCTCTCCCGGTCCCCGTACCGCCGCTGCTGCTTCTCCCTGTACACGGATTAAAACATCCGGTGTCGTGGGGAAGGAGTGGGGAGCTGCCAATGGCACGCGGAGACGGGGACGAGCCTCCCTAGCATCGCCATTGGCTGCTACCTGACCCCCCTCCTCGACACTGGATGTTTTAATCCGTGTACAGGGAGAAGCAGCAGCGGCGGTGCAGGGACCAGGAGAGCTGTGGGGAGCGGGGTAAGTATATTCAGTGTGAGGGCCCGGCATATGGGGGGGGGGGTTTGGGAAGTATGATATTGGATAACCCCTTTAATGTTTATACCAACACACTTTCTGAAGGTTCTTAAGACCCCTCCTCTGGCACAAACACTATTGAAATGATTGTCTTTCAGGAAGTGGCCTATTGTTTGAAACACGTTTTTAAGTTAAATATATTTTGTTTTAGATTTCTTGTCATAATTAATTTTTTTAAAGCCTTAAAATCATCTACAGGGTGGGACATTTATATGGATACACCTAAATAAAATGGGAATGGTTGGTGATATTAATTTCCTGTTTGTGGCACATTAGTATATGGGAGGGGGAAACTTTTCAAGATGGGTGGTGACCATGGTGGCCATTTTGAAGTCGGCCATGTTAGATCCAACTTTAGTTTTTTTCAATGGGAAGAGGGTCATGTGACACATCAAACTTATTGAGAATTTCACAAGAAAAACAATGGTGTGCTTGGTTTTAACGTAACTTTATTCTTTCATGAGTTATTTACAAGTTTCTGAACACTTATAAAATGTGTTCAAAGTGCTGCCCATTGTGTTGGATTGTCAATGCAACCCTCTTCTCCCACTCTTCACACACTGATAGCAACACCGCAGAAGAAATGCTAGCACAGGCTTCCAGTATCCATAGTTTCAGGTGCTGCACATCTCGTATCTTCACAGCATAGACAATTGCCTTCAGATGACCCCAAAGATAAAAATCTAAGGGGGTCAGATCGGGAGACCTTGGGGGCCATTCAACTGGTACACGACGACCAATCCACTTTCCAGGAAACTGTTCATCTAGGAATGCTCGGACCTGACACCCATAATGTGGTGGTGCACCATCTTGCTGGAAAAAACTCAGGGAACATGCCAGCTTCAGTGCATAAAGAGGGAAACACATCATCATGTAGCAGTTGAATGGCCCCCAAGGCCGACTTCAAAATGGCCGCCATGGTCACCACCCATCTTGAAAAGTTTCCCCCTCCCATATACTAATGTGCCACAAACAGGAAGCTAATATCACCAACTATTCCCATTTTATTTAGGTGTATCGATATAAATGGCCCACCCTGTAGATTGCAAGCTGACCACTAAGCCTAATGATATCTCAAAACTTCCTGTTTAGAGATATGTTTTACAGCAACTACATGTGCCGTGAGCGCAATATTCTAGAGGGGACCTCACTGACTTCTATGGGAGAGTTTAGACATGTTCTGTTCTGTGACCTGTGCAGAGGTCATTGTACAAGGGAGGGGGGAATTGATACATTGTCACCATCACTTATTGTGAGTGGTATATTCTGTGTTATCTGTTTATGGCTATTATCTTTCATTGTAATCCTTCCTGTGATGATAATGAGACTGCTGAAAAGTCATCTCCACAGAAAAGGAAGTCTTGACATATTATTAAACAGGACCTGTCATGTTAAGGAGCTGAGCAGATTGATCACTTGTGGATAAGAGATTATGTAAAGTTTTAATTTCAGTTGTACACGGGGAGGTGTTATCAGTGATTGATGGCTTTCTCTGTGTAAGTACATATACTGAGAAAGCTGTCAGTCACTAATAGCTGTACACTGGGATGGTCTTAGCTTCAGAAAGAGCGTAGAGCTAAATGTATAAATCACAAGTTTTACTGAATCATTTCCCATAAAACTATACATCAATCAGCCCCACCCTGCTCTATAACATGGTGTCTGCCAATTGCACTGCATTTTGTGGTGACATGTCCTCTGTAAGGATAGTAGTCAGTTTGGAAAATACAGAATTTTAGAATTTTTTTTTTATCACCTTCCTGATATTCTCCTTTAAAGATGACATCCTCTCCGAAGCAGAGTGGGCGCCATAGCCACTAGGTGCCTCCTGTTTTATACAGCGGACACCTGGAGCTAATGTCTGTAAATGGCGAAAGCACTGATCAGATATTTAACCCCTCCAGATGCCGTGATCAATTGTGACCACTGCATCTGAGCAGATTTTACTTGGGGGAGCTGTTCGTTCTCTGTGGGAGCCTTAGGAAGGCTCCCAGGCTTATAACCACTATGTAACTATGAGACTTAAAGGAGTTGGCTACTTTCTGGTTACTGTTGACCAATGTCTGAGATGATTATATGGCTCTTGCTAGTATACTCTTTGTTGAAATTCTGCACCATTTTCTATATTTCAGAAGGTACAGTCCCTTGTTTACGAAGTCTTTTGTTCTGTTCACACAGAGTTCCTGTCTATGATGGCCGCTAATGGAGGGTCATGTGATCAGGTAGTTCAGCTCCATGTGATGTCTCCTCCATTCAAATACAATTCACCAGCACTAAACTTCAAACAGAACAAGTACAGATGGCAGGTGCAGTGTATTTGAATGAAGGAGACATCACACGGAGGTGTTTTGCCTGGTCACATGACCATCTATCAGCAGCCATCTTATGAACAGGACCTCTGGGTGGACAACACAAAAAACTTGTAAACAAGGAGCATACCATATGAAATATATAAGTACCATATAATCATCTTATAAACACATTGGTCAACAGTAATCAGAAAGTGTCCAACCCCTTTAATATAAGCGGAAAAGAAAGTGTGTGTGTGTGTATGTGTGTATATATATATATATATATATATATATATATATATATATATATATATATATATATATTATAATTTTTTATTTATTTTTTGTGATGAACCGCAGCCCCACCCTGCGCATGCTTATGTGGGGATCACACGGTACGGTTCAGTCTTTGACTACAAGCATGTGACGTTCCACGCCCCCTCGGGGGTGTGTAAGGTTACGTACGGCACGGTCTTTCACAGATGCCTCCTGTCCACGCGGGCACAGGAAGGTACAGAAAGGGAGAGAGGGTAACCCACACAATCCCTGCGTGGCGCTACGCTCACTCACAATCCTGACCGGCTGAGAGAACCTTTTCACTATCACCAGCGAAACCAAGTCTTTCAGCCCAGTAGTACTGCCACCAGCTCTCGTTTGAGCTGGTGGCAGTACTACTGGAACGTCAGAGGTCAAGAATACAAAAATACATTTTTTGCCATTTGGAATAGTTAAAAAAAACTTCAACTAATAGATATACAGTACAGACCAAAAGTTTGGACACACCTTCTCATTCAAAGAGTTTTCTGTATTTTCATGACTATGAAAATTGTAGATTCACACTGAAGGCATCAAAACTATGAATTAACACATGTGGAATTATATACTTAACAAAAAAGTGTGAAACAACTAAAAATATGTCTTATATTCTAGGTTCTTCAACATAGCCACCTTTTGCTTTGATTACTGCTTTGCACAATCTTGGCATTCTCTGGAGGAGCTTCAAGAGGTAGTCACCGGAAATGGTATTCCAACAGTTTTGAAGGAGTTCCCAGAGATGCTTAGCACTTGTTGGCCCTTTTGCCTTCACTCTGTGGTCCAGCTCACCCCAAACCATCTCGATTGGGTTCAGGTCTGGTGACTGTGGAGGCCAGGTCATCTGGTGTTTCACCCCATCACTCTCCTTCTTGGTCAAATAGCCCTTACACAGCCTGGAGGTGTGTTTGTGGCCATTGTCCTGTTGATAAATAAATGATGGTCCAACTAAACGCAAACCGGATGGAATAACATGCCACTGCAAGATGCTGTGGTAGCCATGCTGGTTCAGTATGCCTTCAATTTTGAATAAATCCCCAACAGTGTCACCAGCAAAGCACCCCCACACCATCACACCTCCTCCTCCATGCTTCACGGTGGGAACCAGGCATGTAGAGTCCATCTGTTCACCTTTTCTGCGTCGCACAAAGACACGGTGGTTGGAACCAAAGATCTTAAATTTGGACTCATCAGACCAAAGCACAGATTTCCACTGGTCTAATGTCCATTCCTTGTGTTCTTTAGCCCAAACAAGTCTCTTCTGCTTGTTGCCTGTCCTTAGCAGTGGTTTCCTAGCAGCTATTTTACCATGAAGGCCTGCTGCACACAGTCTCCTCTTAATAGTTGTAGAGATGTGTCTGCTGCTAGAACTGTGTGTGGCATTGACCTGGTCTCTAATCTGAGCTGCTGTTAACCTGTGATTTCTGAGGCTGGTGACTCGGATGAACTTATCCTCCGCAGCAGAGGTGACTCTTGGTCTTCCTTTCCTGGGGCGGTCCTCATGTCAGCCAGTTTCTTTGTAGCGCTTGATGGTTTTTGTGACTGCACTTGGGGACACTTTCAAAGTTTTCCCAATTTTTCGGACTGACTGACCTTCATTTCTTAAAGTAATGATGGCCACTCATTTTTCTTTACTTAGCTGCTTTTTTCTTGCCATAATACAAATTCTAACAGTCTATTCAGTAGGACTATCAGCTATGTATCCACCTGACTTTTGCCCAACACAACTCATGGTCCTAACCCCATTTATGAGGCAAGAAATCCCACTTAATAAACCTGGCAGGGCACACCTGTGAAGTGAAAACCATTTCAGGTGACTACCTCTTGAAGCTCATCAAGAGAATGCCAAGAGTGTGTAAAGCAGTAATCAAAGCAAAAGGTGGCTACTTTGAAGAACCTAGAATATAAGACATATTTTCAGTTGTTTCACACTTTTTTGTTAAGTATATAATTCCACACGTGTTAATTCATAGTTTTGATGCCTTCAGTGTGAATCTACAATTTTCATAGTCATGAAAATACAGAAAACTCTTTGAATGAGAAGGTGTGTCCAAACTTTTGGTCTGTACTGTATATATAGGCATGGAAAATTGGAAAACCATCAACAAAAATTCTTCACTGGGAAGCCTCTATAATTCTCTGTGTTTCCCTATTGTGCAATTTCGCTGTCATTCTGGCTGCTGCTGGTTTGTAGATAGGCCTTATTGACTCAGGATCAGAGATTTTTGTGGATCCTTTGTCAGCAGTGTAGGCATTGCCAGGTAGTTTATGTAACCTTGAGCTGTTATCAGTGTGAAGTGTATTCTCCTTCTGTGCACACATTGTATCAGTATGTAAATTGTATGACATGTAATCGGTTTCACAAGGCCTCGTCATGTTTCTTATCTCCTGATAAGCTGTGCAGTCTGCTAATAGACTTCCCTCACCTACTGGCTTCATATGATTTGCCTGCAGTAGCCATTCTCTAGACCAGGGATGCCCAACCTGAGGCCCTCCAGCTGTTGCAAAACTACAACTCCCAGTTGAGCATTGCTGCTCTAGACTAATAAATCATCATCTCCCGACCAGGGTTCCTTGGAAGTAGGAACAAGATAGCCGTGTAGGTTCTCCAGGAGGGGATTTCAGAATTTCTCTCATGGTAGAAAGGTTGGAAATTGGGGTATTTTCACCTCATTATCCTATGCCCCAGGAGCTTAAAGGACATCTGTCAACAGATTTGTTCCTATGGCACTGGCTGACCTGTTACATGTGCACTTGGCATCTGAAGACATCTGTGTTGGTCCCATGGTCATATGTGTCCACATTGCTGAGATAATGATGTTTTATTGAGTGATCACATCTGGCCCTGACTTCTTCTAAAGTCCATCAAAGTGCAGAGGGCCCGGCAGTTGCAGAGAGAGCAGAGCCTCTAGGTGTAATGACAACGCCCCCATTGCTCCTAGAGGCTCATTTGCATATATTAAAACATAATTTTTCTCAGCAATGTGGACACATATGAACATGGGACCAACACAGATGTCTTCAGATGCCAAGTGCACATGTAACAGGTCAGTCAGTGTCATAGGTACAAATCTGCTGACAGATGTCCTTTAAATCGACCCATATGCCATAATTTAATTGATGGAGAACAGGAAATAGGGCAGCACACTTGGGCACTGTATAGCGCAGTGTGAAAAAGCAAATGTAAGACACTTAAAGAAGATGTTGAACATTTAAAGGGAATCTCTCACCAGTGACCTCCCTACCGGACTGTTCGCATAGACACATAGCTGGGGTTCACCTGAATTAAAAATTCTGTTTTTCGGTTGTTGATCAAAGGCTCCATTCCCAAGTTATACTTTTTCTAATATGAAAATTAGGCCTTTTGGGGCAGCCAGCCCTAGCTTTGCTTCCTCGATTGACACGGCCTTCCAGTGGTAGCAAGGGAGGGGCTGGCCACAGAAATGAGCAGAGCTTGGGTGCAACAAGAGCAATGGTGACACCCTCATTGCACCAAATGTCTAATTTGCATATTAAAGGGGTTATCTCACTTCAGCAAATGGCATTTATCAATTAAGCACTTACTAATGTATTGTGATTGTCCATATTGCCTCCTTTGCTGGCTGGATTCATTTCTCCATCACTTTATACACTGCTTGTATCCAGGAGTTACGACCACCCTGCAATACATCTGCAGTGGTCGCTGCTTGCATACTATAGGAAAAAGCATCGGTCTCTCTGGCGGCTGGGACCGAGGGAGCGACATGGGCTGGTGCCTTTTCCTATAGTGTACAAGCACGGCCACCGCTAACCATGGAAATGAGCAGTGTATAACGTGATGGAAAAATGAAGGAATAAAGGAAGCAATATGGATAATAATATATTAGTGATTTATATTAACTTCCTCTACATGATAAATGTCATTTATTACATGGATGACGGGGTTGTCTCACTTTATTCCTTTATTTCTGCTGGTGTATGTGGGTATTCAGTGGTGTATTGCAACGTGAAGCTTCTGAGCAAAATCTGTAACAGGGCCCTTCACAGTTTATGGAGCTGCTTCTTATGTGGCATCCGTTGAATCTCCTCAGGTACCAGGCCTAATTGTGACTTCTATCTCTGCATCCGTGTAGCACTGTCCTCTGGGTAGTCAAGACTCTGAACCGTATATTTTATCAAGTTAGAAAAATAAATACTTGTAAAAAATAAAAAATTCTCCCTAAATGTAGAACTCTTGTATAAATCCCTCAGTAGTTCCCTTTTTTACATAATTTTTTTCTGAAAATTAAAGTGGTTGTACAAGACTAGATAAACATTTTGAACAGTTAAAGAAGAAGTGAGCTTGGGCACTTTCAAGAGATGGGCTTGGGGTCTTTGAAAGAGTTCAAACCACAAGCGGGAGTACTTTGTGCCTCATTTGCATATTGCACAAACTCCATTTTCTTTCGATTAGAAATGCGTATAAAGATACCAAAAGTATGCTATAAAAGATGTTACGATTTGGGGGGGTACTAACTCTCCTTGGGGAGAGCATCTTAATCAGCGTGAGGAGATTTATAGGCCATAAATGCTCCTCTGGAATTCTGGGAAGAAAGGGATGCAAATGAGCTCTTAACAAGCTCTGCTTCTAATGCCACCAGATGTATGGAGGCTGTCCTATAAGTCAATGTTAAACCCTTTAAATAAGCCTTGAGACATGACTCTGATATTAAATAAGCCAGCACCTCATCTGCAGACAGATGTTTCAGGGTGATTGCCCCTCATCAGTACAGATGTTTGAATGCACAACAGCACCTCAGCATTAGTTATATTGGTGAATTATTGCTGACAGATTCCCTTCAAGAGGAGATGGCCTTCTGATAATTTTGGTGCATCCTTGGTAGGTCGGTGCACCAGAAAATAAAATCTACTCCAGCAAAGAGCTGGCCTATATTTCAGATGTAAAATGTGGACTTGCACCAAAATGTACAAGTTTTCTTAGCCCCCATAGTGTCAGATGTGCTGTTAGGCTGTCACCTTTATTATTATTATTATTATTATTATTATTATTATTTATTATTAAAGCGCCATTCATTCCATAACCCTGTACATATTAAAAGGGGTGCACATACATAATACAGACAATTGCACTAAGCATGAAACAAGACTAATTACAAACTGGTACACAAGGAGAGAGGGCCCTGCCCACGAGGGCTTCCAATCTATGTGGTATGAGAGAAGGACACAGTAGGTGAGGGTAGAGCTGGTCATGGCGTTGTAGAGGCAGCAGGGTCACTAGTTGTAGGCTTGTCTGAAGAGGTGAGTTTTCAGGTTTCTTTTGAAGGATTCCACTGTAGGTGAGAGTCTGATATATTTATTTCCTTTGTTTGGCATGTCTGGAAAGCTACATATCTGAAATATACCCATTGGGCCCCATTCATCTAGTGGATGCCAGTCCTTTATTTATTATTTTTTTTATTTCATAGAAAAGTGTAGTTTATTATGATTTTCTAGGCAGAGAAAATCCAACATATACTCTGATGGAAGGTTCAGCAGTTTACAGAAACCAGTTTTTGCCCAAGGCCATTGAAAGCCGCCCAGTAATTACAAGGTCACCAGTCATGGATAAGAGCATCCTATAATTGATGTTTGCTTAGACGTTTCTTATGTTTGTTCTCTCCCTTCAAAGGATTCTTGTACAGAAAAAATGCAGTTTTGTAGTGATAAGTAACTGTGCTTTTGGAGTTACCCCACCCCCCAGTAATAAAAAATGAGATGGCTCTGTATTGGCTCATGTTGACAGTGAAGCCATGATGGCTATGCTGGATCTGTTTTTAAAAGGAGACTGATAAATCCCATTGACATGAATAGTGTCTGTAATGGTTCCAGTATTTTTGACAGAAAGAACAGTGAAAATCCAGATTTATTTATTTTCTGCACTTATACAGCGCTATTATATTCCGCAGCACTTTACAGACATTATCATCCAACTGTCCCCAATGGGGCTCACAATCTAAGTTCCCCATCAGTATGTCTTTGGAGTGTGGGAGTACCCGGAGGAAACCCACGCAAACACTGGGAGAACATACAAACTCCATGCAGATGTTGTCCTTGGAACCCAGGACCCCAGCGCTGCAAGGCACCAGTGCTACCCACTGAGCCACCATGCTGTCCAGATGGACACAAATGAAAGATCGCTCCCTCTGGTATACACAGTTTGGGTCCATGCGCACGACCATGGCGCGAGAGTGCCCATGTAGCAGACCCACAAAACACGAGCAATGGCAATGTGCGCCCTGCATCACACTCCTCATCACGGTGCAGACCCATTGACTTCAAGATGCGGCGAAACATAGGACATGTTCTATCTTTTGTGGAGTGGAGGCACAGACCGGAAGCAGACTGAAGGCCTTCCTTGGTGTTTCCATGTACTTTTGGGTTTGTACCTCTGTACCGCCAAAGATAGGACATATCATATGAAAATGAAGGTTAACGATTGCCAATTAACTTGCTTGGTTTGCCCATGTAAAATGGACTCTTATCTTCCTCTTCCCATTAAAATAGACGTGCATGTTTACCATAAAGTCAAGGTAAATCACTTGGTCAAACTGGACTCTTGACCTACAGACCTCACACTGCTGGAGACCCGAAACTTGTAAGACTTAGAATTTTCTTTCTTGTTTTAATATTCTTATTTTGCACTTTAGGTCTTCAATGATCCCATACATGGACATATTGAGTTACACCCGTTGTTAGTTCACATAATAGACACTCCTCAGTTCCAGCGTCTGCGATATATCAAACAGCTTGGAGGCTGCTACTATGTGTTCCCAGGAGCCTCCCACAATAGATTTGAGCACTCCATTGGGTAAGCGACTGTTTTTCATCTTTTTTTTTTTTTTGCCATGCTTTTGAATTATGAGCAGTGATTTACTGTCTGTAAATGTTTTTTTTCTCATTTTATAAAATTTTTATATCATCTTTTGTCTCATGATAGATATATATATATATATATATATATATATATATATATATATATATATAATTTTATTTTTTTTAATTTAATTTTTTTTTTTTTTTTAATCTCCACAGCGTTGGTCACCTGGCTGGATGCCTTGTACGCACCTTACATGAAAGACAGCCAGAGCTACAAATAAATGAGCGAGACATTTTGTGTGTCCAGATTGCTGGCCTGTGCCATGACTTAGGTAAATAGCATCCAAACTGGTAATACTTGTTAAATGAGTAAAAAAAAATTGTGTCACAAGGCCTTCTATTACTATTGTTTCAGGACATGGACCATTTTCTCATATGTTTGATGGAAGATTCATGCCTCTTGCATGTCCACAAAAGAATTTCAAGGTGACTGACCATTTTGTTGACTTCTAACAATGGCTATGCAGTAGGGCAGTGGCGGCGAACCTATGGCACGGGTGCCGAAGGTGGCACTCAGAGCCCTCTCTGTGGGCACCTGCACCCTGGATAAAGTCTATGTCGTACCAATATTCCTTAGACCTCTCCTGCCATTCATCAGCGCAGGGTGCACTATGAACAACACAGGCAGGCACTGAATGTAGGCAGGCTAATATAGCTAAGTGATAAAGTACACGGAAGATATAATATATTGGACTGTAGTATTCAGGTTAAATTGCATTTGCACTTTGCAATAAATAAGTGGGTTTTGGGTTGGAGTTTGGGCACTCGATCTCTAAAAGGTTCGTCATCACTGCAGTAGGGGATTTAAAGGGATTGTCCGGGTTCAGAGCTGAACCCGGACATACCCTTATATTCACCCAGGCAGCCCACCTGAACAGGGCATCGGAGCATCTCATGCTCCGATGCCCTCCCTTGCCCTGCGCTGGTGACGTCACCGGCTGTAATGGGCCGGCTTTAGCGCTACCCTAGCCGTTTTACTGGCTAGGGCAGCACTAAAGCCTGCCCATCAGCGCCGGTGACGTCACCGGGCTCACTGCAGGGCGGAAGCCTCCGCCTGGCAGAGCCCGGTACGTCACCAGAACCGGGCTAAATGCCTTTGCCCTGCGCTAATTAGCGCAGGGCAAAGGAGGGCATCGGAGCATAGGATGCTCCGATGCCCTGTTCAGGCGGGCTGCCTGGGTGAATTTAAAGGTATGTCCGGGTTCAGCTCTGAACCCGGACAACCCCTTTAACATCTCCATCATACTGCTGGAGGCCTAGGTAAGGCACCAAAGCAAAGGCCCCCCATACATATTAGTGTATTGTCTGCCAAACCCGCTGAGAACACCGGGTTTGGTCAACAGTCTAATGTATGTGGGGAGCTTGTGACTCTCCTCTGGCAGATGATGGCAGAGGAGAGAAGGATCGGGCGAAGTGAATATTTTCACCCGATCCCTTTGTTCTGGCAGCGGGTGTCTCCCATCTCCTCATTGAAAACACATTCACGTTCAGCCAAACCAAATGTGTATGAGGGAGTCAGGAGAGATAACAAAATTTTGGCCAACAGCTACTGAATCTCCATGGTTGCTTTAAAACTCCTTTTAGACAACCAGGGTATAATGAGTACTGATTGATGATAATGTATGGGGACAAGTCTGGTGCACTCTAAGCCCTGGCAGCCCAAAAAGTATTGTACTGTTTGGCTAGTAAAAGATATTAACCCACTTATTGCCCTACAAAAATATTTTTTCGTTTTATGAAAGTTTTTTTTTTTTCCCTCAAAAGGGGGGGAATGGCAGTGCATCTTATAAAATGAATACTAATTTAGTATAGTAGGGCTAGGGAACGGTGAGTGTAGCGCTGGTATTACTCACCACTCCCTGGTCTTCAGGCGCCATGCTGTGTCCTGACAGCATTTAGTGTCATTAAATGCAAATAAAAAGTAAAATAATGTCATGAATGGGTTATTTAACGCAAATAAAAAGTAAAATAAAAAAACAAGTTAAAGATATAGTTTTTAGTTTTAGCAATAGGATAGCAGACTACATACCCACATTTTCCTCTATTTCTTTCATAAAGAAATACAAAAATATTTATTAGTTTTAGCAATAGTATACTGTGTGTGTAAAATATTTTTTTTCTCCTTTCCATTTCATAAAAAGATTTAAAATATAGGTATTCGTTTTAGCTATATTTAGTATAGCAGAGTTTTTTTTGTCTAAAATATACACATGCATAATTTTTTCATTGATTTTTTTCAAAAAAGCCAAAAGCTTAAAATGTATATATTTCGCCAAGATGAATACCGTAGGGGGTCAACATAAAGAAAGTCACTTTGAAGGAGTTTCTAATGCTTTGGTACTGTACAACATCTGTACTCGTAGTAGGAAGCCATATAACCAGCAATAGTAAAATAGGCCTCCAAAAGGCGCTCCCGAACCTGTATTCAGAAGTGGAGCACTCCCCCTGCCTCACTGTTGTCTTGTCAGCAGTGATTGACGGGCTGCCTTATGTACAGAAATAAAAGCAGCCCCCCAAAACTGGGGTTCAAAAGCTATTAAAATTTACCGTATTTTTCGCCCCATAAGACGCATTTTTTCCCCCCAAAAGTGGGGGGAAAATACCCCTGCGTCTTATGGGGCGAATTCTAAAGAGCGCTTCCAGAATGCATTAGCACCGGAGGACCAGGAAGTGGTGAAGACTCTGTACTTACCGCTTCCTGGTCCTTCGCTCGGCTGTCGGCTGTGCAGTGCTGCGCACAGCGTGAGGGCGCCAGTTCACAGCAGAGCCGGAAGCAGCAGGAAGGCAGAGCGCGGACAGAGAGCAGCGTCCAGGAGCAGGAGAGGTAAGTGCTTTATTTATTTTAAAAAACAGGAGGCAAAGGGGGGCTCATGTAATGCGGCTGGGGGCATATTTATGGCGGATGGGGGCTGAACTGAGGTCTGATTGGGGGTCAGTCACATTGGGGTCTAAGCTGAGGTCTGATTGGGGGTCTGATCTGAGGTCTTATTGGGGTCTTATTAACATTGGGGGTCTTATTAGGGCTACCAGCTTGGTCTGATTAACATTGAGGGTCTGATTGGTGGTCTGACCTGAGGTCTAATGAAAAATATTTTTTTTCTTATTGTACTCCTCTAAAACCTAGGTGCGTCTTATAGGGCGAAAAATACGGTAATCCAGTGATGTTTTTGCTTAAACAAGATTGAAAAAGGCTTGTTTAAGACATAGTGTTCCATCACTGCATTAAATTTTGATATGTTTTGAATCACATTTTTGGAGTGCGGCTTCCATTACTTCAATGTTGATGGCCTGTCCTCAGTTCGACTTCCACCATCTCCTGCCAGTCAGCTGTTTGAAGTGGTCACGGTGCTCCGTTGAGCTATAAAGACTCTTTGTAGGCCACTGACGTCTCATTCATCACTCACATGCATTTGCATTTGCAGCTAAGTCATATTCAAGTGAATGGGCCTGGGCTGCAGTACTGAGCACAGCCACTATACAATGTACAGCGCTGTCCTTCGTATTCAATGGGAAGTTCCACAACCTGTTCAAACTTCTGGAAAGTCCCATTAATCAACACAGCAGACTGATAAAAAAATAAAAAAAAAAAACATTTTGCTGTATTCTTTGTTAGCTGCTATTAGTCAAATGGCACTATCTTTCTTGTGCCATTTGAGCTAGTAATACACCAGAGCTGCATATTATTGTGATAGATACTTTGTGAGCAGGGCGTAGTCAAAGGTGCGGCCAGGTTAACAAGACGCATTCAACATAATTTATAACTAAAATCTACGCATGCCCATACCTGGCATAGATTCCAGTTTTTGTCACACAGTCAGCCTGCCAGCCAGTGGCAGATTAAGTATGCCGTAGGCCCTGGTCTAAACCTGCCCACCACACATTTGCCACTACTTCCCTGCCACTCTAGGTCTATAGTAAACACAATCTTTTACTGCTAGCTTTGATGACTGGGTTTGTCCCTACATACTGAGACAAATCCTCTTCACAAGGGAAATGGAACATTTGTCATTTAGTCCTCAGCTACACAGAGAGTTTTCTGTATCCTCTTCTTCTCCTCCCAGCCCAGACCACCAGTTTGACTTCTGATGACTGCAAGGTTTGCTGCCTAGGCATATTCAGCCTCTCTGTACTGTGGTCTAATGAAAAATATTTTTTTTCTTATTGTACTACTCTAAAACCTAGGTGCGTCTTATGGGGTGCATCTCGTAGGAACACACATTCAGACCTCAGACCAGATCCCTACATAAACACAGACACAGGAATTTATATAATCCTAAACAAATACATTGTACAAACTGATTTTGGCGCAGTTTTTGCCACAATTTGCAGCAAAACCCATGATCAAAAATCGGAATTTGTAAGGTGTCCACCTGACTTTTTATCAGTCTTCAGTAAACGTAGCACTTTATACTCAATTGTACGTGATTTTTTTTACTTCATTTTTAGCATGAGACTGCTTCTGTAAAGATGTTCGACCATCTTATTGAATCCAATAAACTGGAAACCGTAATGAAAAGATATGGCCTTGTCTTGCCTGAAGACCTAAAATTTATTAAGGAGCAGATAGCCGGACCTCTGCCTCCTGAAGATGAGGACTGTTTCAATTCTAGTCAGAACACATCTGTAAGTATCACTTGATATAGGAGATTTGGATTATTCTCTGCATTACACCAATAAAGTGCCAGGCTAGACCGTGAAGTATTTGCATAACGTGTTTTCCAAGTAGTACAGCAGTACTATTACTGTAGATTTTAGAGTCTATGTTGTAAGTTTTGATTTACCATTGATAATGGATTAACTCCTATGAGAACCTGTCAGTTTACACTTCCTAAAATGTCTGCATTCAACCTCATTAAATATTTCAGCCATGTTTGAAGTATTAAGTTTATTTTAATGAAAAAAAAAAGTTTAAAGATGTCTGTGATTCTTCATTCACAGTGGCCTTATGAAGGTCGTCAAGAACACAAAAGCTTTCTTTATGAGATTGTAGCCAACAAACGCAATGGCATTGATGTGGATAAATGGGACTACTTTGCCAGGTACCTGTCTTCTTGGGTTAACTCAATTTTAAAGGGGTTGACCACCATTTTTCAGACCTCCCACGGTGGTGATTATAGTTGATCCCTGCCACTGGGTTTCAGCTCCACCTCCAGCTCTGCAGCTTCCAGGTATGCCTGTGTCAACATCCTGTGACAGCTGCAGCAAATCACTTGTGGCAGTGGTGACCTTCTCCCATTCCGTCATGTCAAATGGTCTCCTGACTCAAGAAGAGCAGGTCACCACTCGGCCAGCAATTGGCTGGAGTAGCGTCAAACAGGATGTCTACATCAAGGGAGCCAAGAGAAGCAGCCAAAGACATGGGCGAAGGAGCTGGGACCCTACACCGGAAACCAGGTAAGTATTCTGCACAGGATAATTGCAAAGGTGCACAACCACCTTAAATCCCCCAGAGTAGCTCAGCTGTGTGTTAGGTATCGGTACTTTTTTATTTGTATGAAACTGTTTGTGTGCATACTCGCATCCAGAGTAGTGATTAGGCATCAACTAAACCTAACAAACAACTTAAAGGGAATGTCTTGTACTTTTAATTTAAAGGGGTTCTCCAAGTTAAAGGGACCCTTCATTAAAGGGTTATTCCCATCTTGGACAATGGGGGTATATCGCTATATCGAGAACGGGGCCCCGAAAGTGAAGGAGGGCGCGGTGCGCTCCCATTCATTTCTATGGAGCCAACGGAAATAGCCGAGCCAGCGCTCAGCTATTTTCGGCGGCCCCATACAAATGAATGGAGGGTGGCCGCGCATGCGCAGTGCGCCCTCCTTCACTTTCGAGGTCCCGTTCTCGATATAGGTGCGGGTCCCAGCGGTGGGACCCGCACCTATAGGACAATGGGGGCATATCCTAGCGATATGCCCCCATTGTCCAAGATGGGAATAACCCTTTAATGAAAAACTTCATCCAAAGCCAGGTCCATGATAAATTATCCTGTGCTTACCCATTAATCCCCACTTCATCCAGCACTACCGTTCCTGACCCCACCTCAGTTCTCTGTTTACATTTTCTATACAGAGATTGTTGACCACAGCACTCACAGCAACTCGTGGCTGGTAGAACAGGTGCACGTCTCAGGTGTGGTATCCTCCACCTTGGGTACCCAGAGTAATATTTAATAAAGGTTTGAGACAGCACTCAACGTTGTATATTCATTGCATTTTATTGGTTTCTGTTATACATTGGTCGCCAAATTAGTAGCCAAAAGCAACGTTTCGGGCCCTGGTTGGGTGCCCTTCGTCAGGCTATAAAAAAATACATAACAATAGAAATACGTTAGTATGAGTAATCCTGCAACTGCAGGGTTCTGCACAATATACAGAGTAAATATTGATCATAAAAACAGAAACATTATCTGATAAATCCCAGTGGCACACCAGTCACTGGATGACATACATGATCATATTCAATACAGATTGTAGTTTCACAGAGCGTATGATAAGCTAGTGTGAGACATGATTCAAAAGAGGCAAGGCAGGCTGCATAATTCATCCCAAGACAGGCACATGATAAGATTAATGGTTCATAATTCACAGAGGGCAACTATGAGATACGTTCGCGTGATTGGTAGTTAAATTGGGTAATAGACAACATGATCCAAGGTGATAGTAACATGTTTGGTAGAAATAAAGAAGGTGACATGACTGGTAGAAAAAGGAAAAAACTGACATAATTGGTGGGATTAGGGAAGGTAATACAGGCAGGGTAACCGTGATGACTTGATGACATTTCATGCTGACATCAACTCCTCCACTGATACGATCTCCTTCTCCTTGGAGGTAAGTCAGACTGAGATTGCCTTTCTTGATGTCCATCTCAGAACCAGTACTGGGAAATTGGAGTGTGACATTTACACTAAACCAACGGATAAAAATAGTCTTCTCCATTTTGATAGGACAATAAGATAATGGGTTGCATCAATAAGATAATGGGTTGCATCAAAAGGGGCATAGATGCCCGTGATGAGAACATAGTCCTGCCACTTTACAAATCACTAGTCAGACCACACATGGAGTACTGTGTACAGTTCTGGGCTCCTGTGAACAAGGCAGACATAGCAGAGCTGGAGAGGGTTCAGAGGAGGGCAACTAAAGTCATAGCTGGAATGGGTGGACTACAGTACCCAGAAAGATTATCAAAATTAGGGTTATTCACTTTAGAAAAAAGACGACTGAGGGGAGATCTAATAACTATGTATAAATATATCAGGGGTCAGTACAGAGATCTCTCCCATGATCTCTTTATCCCAAGGACAGTAACCATGACGAGGGGACATCCTCTGCGCCTGGAGGAAAGAAGGTTTGTTCACAAAAATAGAAGAGGATTCTTTACGGTAAGAGCAGTGAGACTATGGAACTCTCTGCCCGAGGAGGTGGTGATGGTAAGTTCAGTAAAAGAGTTCAAGAGGGGCCTGGATGTATTTCTGGAGGGTAATAATATTACAGGTTATAGTTACTAGATATGGGTTGTTGTTGATCCAGGGAGTAATTCTGATTGCCTGATTGGAGTCGGGAAGGAATTTTTTCCCCTAAAGTGAGGAAAATTGGCTTCTACCGCACAGGGTTTTTTTTTTGCTTTCCTCTGGATCAACTTGTAGGAAAACAGGTCGAACTGGATGGACAGATGTCTTTTTTCGGCCTTATAAACTATGTTACTATGTTACTATGATAGCCACCACCCACCAGGCCTCATTAAATCCCTTCCCCTATCCCAACTTATGAGGGTGAAGCGTATCGTGTCCAATCCTAACACTGCACATTTGAGAATGTCAGAAATGGCCCAGAAATTTACTAGACGTGGTTTTCCACAGTCAACACTGAATCAACACCTTCAATACATAACAGACCTAAACAGGAAAGACCTTTTAAAGACCAAACCCAAAACTACCCAAAAACAAAACCATATCCCTTGTGTCACCACATATTCCACTTCCTCCAATACCATCAGAAAAATTATCTACAAACACTGGTACATACTACAAAGATGTGCACCTGAAGTTTTTCAGTCTAAACCCCTCATGTCATACAAGAGACCACCCAACATCAGGGATCGCCTAATTCATTCTGACTTGGGGCCCTAGAAACCCCAATCCCCAAACAACCATTACTGGGAGCAGTAATCCCGGTATGTATCCATGTCTGGGGTGTGCCCAATGTGGCAACGTTATCAAAGGGAAAACCTTCACCCACCCCCAAACCGGGAAGGCATACAAGATCAGGGGGCATTTCTCGTGCACTACAAGCTATGTCATCTACCTTATTAAATGTCCCTGCGGCCTTGGTTATGTCGGGGAGACCATACAAAAAATAAAAGAAAGTATTAGCCAACACAAGTCAAACATCCGTACTGGCAAAAAAGAAGCACCCCTAGTGGACCACTTTGACACATTTAAACATACACCCAGTCAACTCCGTTTCCTGGTCATCGACTGGGTCCCACCACCCAGGCGAGGAGGGGACAGAGAAAAAACCTTATTGGAGAAGGAGATGCAGTGGATACGTCGACTAAATACTCTTCAACCAGGAGGTCTCAATAGAGATTATAAATATACGTAATTTTATGTATTGAGATGTGTTAAAGGGGTTGTCTCATCTTGGCTAATGGGGGCATATCGCTAGGATATGCCCCCATTGTCTTATAGGTGCGGGTCCCACCGCTGGGACCCGCACCTATATCGAGAACGGGGCCCCGAAAGCGAACGGGGGCGCACTGCGCATGCGCAGCCGCCTCCATTCATTTTCAATGTGGCCGGCGAAGATAGCCGAGCGCTGGCTCGGCTATTTCCGTCGGCTCCATAGAAATGAATAGGAGCGGTGGCCGCGCAAGCGCGGTGCGCTCCCATTCATTTCTATGGGGAGCCGGCTTGGTGGTGGCCGGACCGGAGTCCTCCAGCCACCACCTTGCGGGGCCCCGTTCTCGATATAGGTGCGGGTCCCAACGGTGGGACCCGCACCTATAAGACAATGGGGGCATATCCTAGCGATATGCCTCCATTAGTCAAGATGAGACAACCCCTTTAAGTGATGTTTCTAACCACCTTTTTCACCTCATCTGTCTTTAGGATTCCATACGGGGTATCACGGGATGGTAGTATCCAGAAATCTTTGGTTTCTCAGAAAGTGTGACATTCAATGCCACACATAGTCCACCTGGTGGTATCGTATCTTATATAGAAATCAACAGGATACTCTTGATCATACAATATGAGCCAACACATCATGTTTCTTCTACCCCCTTTTATTCCACTGTCCTCAATTCCACTCTGCATACAGTATCTCCCGTACAAGCTGATGCATGCACACAAGGATTACATGTGTCCATTCCCCTGGTGTGTGGTGTCATATTTTCGGTCTTTCACACACCTCCATGACCCCAATATGGTCATTCATACACATATATACACTAAATATGGAACAAACAGTTGCTACACTTTACCTTCCATATTTCATAACTAGCACCCATTGAATTTTAGCGTCCCCACTGGTCCTGTTCTAAAACACCCTACCTGTTCAGATATATTTTGAAGATGGGGCTTCATAGCCCTCTTCCAAGATGGCGGCCCTGCCATCTCCTAGTTCGGGCCCTATACATAATGTGCAATTGTACCTTCGATACACAGTGGTACCTTATAGTTACAGGTAACCACCTTCTATAATATATATTACCTCTCCATACAAATATATGGCGACTTCTTACTCAGAAAACCCCCCTTTAGCACCTTGGTTAAAATAGGGCATTCTTGCCCTCTCCCAAGATGGCGCCCCCGCCCTTTACCAGCACACTGTGCATGCTCTAACTCGGGCGCCGATGCCGGCATTTGGCGCGTCCGATACAACCGGAAGGCGCAGATGCCGCGGGCCCCTCCTCCGGCCCACATGCTTTATAGACTCCCCATACACCATGCAACGACATGGACGCCACAGGATTCGCATACACGCTATTCAGGTACGTCCCGTCTATCTGTTTCACTTACAGGTCCACAGGATCTCGGGGGCTCTCTCTTCTTTTTTAACCACTGCACCGAATGATACCTACCTTATCCAGGTTCGATCCTAATACCTCGTGTTGCAGACACACAGTCACCTTATGAATGAATTATGCTTCTAATTCTATTTATGCTATTCATCTCTACTACTTACCCTACGTCCTGCTCCCACTCCATGATGCCTCTTATGTATTACCTTCCCTATTCCCACCAATTATGTCAGTTTTTTCCTTTTTCTACCAATCATGTCACCTTCTTTATTTCTACCAAACATGTTACTATCACCTTGGATCATGTTGTCTATTACCCAATTTAACTACCAATCATGCGAACGTATCTCATAGTTGCCCTCTGTGAATTATGAACTTTGGATTCCATTATCTTATCATGTGCCTGTCTTGGGATGAATTATGCAGCCTGCCTTGCCTCTTTTGAATCATGTCTCACACTAGCTTATCATACGCTCTGTGAAACTACAATCTGTATTGAATATGATCATGTATGTCATCCAGTGACTGGTGTGCCACTGGGATTTATCAGATAATGTTTCTGTTTTTATGATCAATATTTACTCTGTATATTGTGCAGAACCCTGCAGTTGCAGGATTACTCATACTAACGTATTTCTATTGTTATGTATTTTTTTATAGCCTGACGAAGGGCACCCAACCAGGGCCCGAAACGTTGCTTTTGGCTACTAATTTGGCGACCAATGTATAACAGAAACCAATGAAATGCAATGAATATACAACGTTGAGTGCTGTCTCAAACCTTTATTAAATAGTTCTCTGTTTACATGGCAGCATCTATATACCGCTTAGGTCTGTAATCGGCTTCTGTGGTCACATGGGGGTATACGGCTATGTCACCACTGAAGCCATGTAAACTGAGACTAAATGTGAGGACCAGATATATTTTAGTATATTTATTATTCCTACAAATCCTGGCTCATCTACGGAACTTTCTATAGATTTATATAGAAAAGAAATAATTTTTGTTTTTATAACAAAAAATTGCTGTCATTGTAATCCTACCTATAATAATGATGAAAAGTTATCTGTACAGACCAAGAAGTGGCGCTCATTATTAGGATTAGGGATGGTTCACATTTCTTTTCTAGCAGAGGAACAGGCTATCAGAGTTATCTGCACCTCTGGATCCCCATTGACGATAGTAAGATCCTGCGGATTACCGGCATGAATGCCAATAATTTCTATTTGTCTGACCGAAACCCACCAGAAACCCACTGTATCAAATTTTATTAGTCCCATAGTCAATGGGAATCCAGTGGTGTCCGGGTCAGCTACTCCAGTTGTCTGTTCCTCTTCCAGAACTGACTACTGGATTTACCTGCTGGAGATGTGAACGTAGCCATAGTGGCCAGTATGAAAACTGGAGGATGTTAGGATTTAAAAAAAAATATATAGATAATGAAAAATAACCATTTATAAACATAAAAATGTTATTTATTCTGATGAAGCATTCCCTTTAACCTCCTTTTATGTGTTCTCTATTCTGTTACACAGGGACTGTCATCATCTAGGTATTCAAAACAACTTTGATTATAAACGATTTCTCAAGTTTGCTAGAGTTTGTGCTGTTGGGAAAAAGAAGCACGTATGTACCAGAGAGAAGGTAAGTATTATAAAATCAAGACGTTGTTGATAATTACATTTTCGGATGACACATTCCCTTTAAGAGCGTGGCGCAAGCTGACGGCTCATTTTCGATGAGGAAAGTTGTGGCCAGGCCTTTACTGTGCCCATGTTGCATGAGGAACGTAAAATCGCATGGCAGCCATTCAGATAACTGTCTTTGTAATACAGGGACGTTTTGAGTGTGTCAAAGCTTTGCAGATCATAGAGAGGTGTCTTGTCCGGGCACCCCCTCTGTAATGCTTGTATAATGGAATGTAGGGATAAGGATTGTCGTCATCTTTTTGGTTGTCCAGCTTTTTGGATATTTCAAACTATCGATAGCTTCGTGCTTTACCTGTTGAAAAAAAGAACGTACTATCCTGCTTCCTGGACCCATGGCTCTCTTCTGCCGGTGACTTGTGACCGTTCGGTCACGTGCCACTTGGGGGTCACATCACTGTTGATGCCAGTCATTGGCAGCAGCAGTGCCCGTGATCCTGAGCCATGCAGCCAAAATGCACCAATGGTAAGAAGGAGAGTATGATTTTTTTTTTTTCCCAACATGTAGAGCATGTTGCAATCGATAGTTAAAGGGGTGTTTCCATCTCATACATTGATGGCACATTTCTAGGAAATGCCGGATACAAGTAATATAGTGGCCAGAAATTTGTTGAAAGGTTAGGTACGCTTTAAAGGGTTTGTGTCAGAAAGCATATTCTGCATTTTTCAAACAATCACCTGGATCTGAATACTTTTGTAATTGCATGTAATTAAAAATTTAGTGTAGCCACTGAGATATTCAATAAAATGTATCTGTATAGCGCCACCTTCTGTTTGTTCTTTCTTTAATTTTTTTGTCCCTTTTGTCCATCCCACTTACTTGGTCGAACATGCTCAGTTTAAATCTTCAACTGCCACCAGCCATATGTTCTTTTAGAAGCTGTGGCAGTTACAGGGAGAGAGCTTCAGCAGAAAGGACATGCTCCCTGAGCTGTCAGGCTGAAGATAATCTACCAGAGCAATTGGAGCAATGAATAGGGAGATCCGTGGACCCATATGCGGTACAGGGCTGGTTTTAGCCTTGTTAGAAAGTTATTGTCATGTACTATAAGATGTCTGAATTTTATTTTTTACATCGATCATGGCATAACCCCTTTAAGGCTTGAGCAAATGATAACCACGTATAAAATTAAAGGGGTTATCCCATGATTAATGTAAATAATGAAAATCGGACATCAGATAGTACATGACAAGACCTTTCTAACAAAGCTAGAACCACCTTGTACCCCACATGGATGCAGATATCTCCCCATTCATTGCTCTGCTAGATTTATATTAAGCTGACAGCTCAAGGTAGCGTTTCCTTTCTCAGGGGGCGTGTCTTTCTTCTGTAGCTCACTCCCTATCACAGCTCAGGAGGAAGTTGAAGCATGAAACTGAGCGTGTGCGGCCTTCTCAGTAAGTAGGACAAAAAAATAAGAAAACAAACAGCAGGTGGCGCTATACAGATACATTGTGTTGAATAACTCATTGGCTATACTAAATTTTTAATTACACAAAATTACAGAAGTGTTCACATCCAGGTGCTGGTTTGAAAACTGTAGAATATTTTTTGTGGGACAACCCCTTTAACTCACTAACTTTATTGCAATGTACACAAATTGAAACCTGTTTTTTTTTTTTCTCACCCTTTATTCGTAGGAGGTTGGAAATCTGTATGATATGTTCCACACACGCAACTGCCTCCATCGACGTGCGTACCAGCATAAGGTTGGCAACATCATTGAGACAATGTAAGGCCAGTTACTATAACCTGGATATAAAACGGTTATGAGCTTCCTTCCTTACACTACTCCCCCATTTGTACTCGCCTGCACAGCACCAGAGGAATATATTGAGAGGACTGCAGAACTTGCTCTCAGAAGATGCTCAGGAGTCTTCTCAGCAGAGAACGGGGTTCACTATCTACATATTGATTAGCGATCAAGAGTCCAATCCAGCAGTACTATATGATAATATGGAGATGCGCTGTTGCCAGTATGCAAACAGTATGGGGATGAATGATTGTAGAGATGTTCATTTACCCCTACAGAGAACAATCATTTCTACATTTAAATGGGCTAAATGAGCTCAATATGCTAGATCGATTAGTGCTCGTCTACAGGCAGAAATCTGCCCGAGTGAAAGGACTCTTGGACTGTTGGCTAAACAGAATCAGAATCGGTTTGGGTTGCTGTTTCATACCAGTAGGCAGAGATGATTGACTATAATGCCACATCTTCCTGCTTTTAAATATGAATGACCTCTTCATCACAAGTAAATGATGACTTGAAATGGTGAATTGCCTCCTTTGCTGGCTGGATTCATTTTTTCACATTATACACTTCTCGTTTCCATGGTTGCGACCACCCTGCGATCCATCAGTGCTGGTCGTGCTTGCACACTATAGGAAAAAGCACCAGCCTATGTGCACCCCCATGGTCCCGGCCACCAGAGAGGCCTGTGCTTTTTCCTATAGTGTGCAAGTACGGCCACCACTAATGGATTGCAGGGTGGTCGTAACCATGGAAACGAGCAGTGTATAATGTGATGGAAAAATGAATCCAGCCAGCAAAGGAGGCAATATGGACAATCACAATACATATTGTATTAACTTTCTCTACATGATAAATGCCACTTGCAGATGTGAGACAACCCCTTTAACGTTGTCCCTGTTAGAAAGCAGAAAGCTGCTTCATTCATGTTCTGTTTTGTCTCTCCCGTTGTTCATTTTTTTATTTTTAGGATTACCGATGCTTTCTTGAAAGCCGATCCACATATAAAGATTGAAGGATCAGAAGGGAAGTACTATACAATCTCTGGCTCAGTGGAGGACATGGTTGCCTATACCAAGCTGACAGGTGAGTTTGAAGTGAAGCTTGTTAATAGTTTCCCACTGGAAGATGATGTTAATTCTTCTTAGATGCATTATTTAGTGTTATAAATGAAGTGTGATATAGTTTGTGCAGCATGAATGTGGTATACCCCCAAAAATCCCATCACGATCATGATATAGAGTAGTATTGAGTACACAATTATGTGGCCAAATGCATAGATAAAGTAATAGCCAGTAATGAAATACCCTTTACAGTGGCCAAGCATTGGGCAGATCCTCGTTAACGAGCATTCGTACAAATGCCGATGTAAAGGTGCGGCTGATTACCCGATAAACGAGCATTTGCTTAGTAAATAAGATCATTCATTTGGTCACCTAAATCATCATTTGCTGGCAGCAGATCATACCATCTAAACAGCAGTTTGTTGGTGTCAAACAATGATACTGTATAGGTACGAGCCATGGCATTAGGTATTGCGCCTCCCAATACTGTGGAGGAGATTACTGCATGTAACCAAATTTTTTTTTAGAATTTTAAGTGAGGTTTTTTTTTTTTTTCAATGTCACTAAATTTAAAAAAAAAAAAAAGTATAAAATCCTGCAGTTTTTCAAAAAATATGTTAAGACTTCCTGTCTTTTGAGAACAGCTACAGTACATGGGCAATAGACACAACAGACAGGAAACCTATTGATTTCTATGGGCATTTTCTAGGCATGCTGTGTGACCTGTGCAGAAGTCAGGAGTGAGCTGTAGTATCACCTGCTGTTAATGGTGGATTCTGTTATCTACACAGAGGTGGTATGCTGGATTTACACAGCCCGAATATTGGGAATAAATGTTCCTAAGAACACTTGTTCCCAATAATCTGTCCGTCTAATGACCGAGCCTCCCTTTCAAATTTCATTGTGGCACTTGGGATTGGTTCATTCTGACAATGAAGACCTCAGACCAGAAAAGTTGGGCATCTCTGAAAATGTTATGGGTCTTGGAATGCAGAGACAGAAAAACAAAGCTTTGACCACGACCTATTCAGAATAGTGGCTCAATTGATCTATCTACAAATAAATCTGTGTGTGTGTATATATATATATATATATATATATATATATATATATATATATATACATACAGTACAGACCAAAAGTTTGGACACACCTTCTCATTCAAAGAGTTTTCTGTATTTTCATGACTGATTCACACTGAAGGCATCAAAACTATGAATTAACACATGTGGAATTATATACTTAACAAAAAAGTGTGAAACAACTGAAAATATGTCTTATATTCTAGGTTCTTCAAAGTAGCCACTTTTTGCTTTGATTACTGCTTTGCACACTCTTGGCATTCTCTTGATAAGTTTCAAGAGGTAGTCACCTGAAATGGTATTCCAACAGTCTTGAAGGAGTTCCCAGAGATGCTTAGCACTTGTTGGCCCTTTTGCCTTCACTCTGCGGTCAAGATCACCCCAAACCATCTCGATTGGGTTCAGGTCTGGTGACTGTGGAGGCCAGGTCATCTGGCGTAGCACCCCATCACTCTCCTTCTTGGTCAAATAGCCCTTACACAGCCTGGAGGTGTGTTTGGGGTCATTGTCCTGTTGATAAATAAATGATGGTCCAACTAAACGCAAACCGGATGGAATAGCATGCCGCTGCAAGATGCTGTGGTAGCCATGCTGGTTCAGTATGCCTTCAATTTTGCATAAATCCCCAACAGTGTCACCAGCAAAGCACCCCCACACCATCACACCTCCTCCTCCATGCTTCACGGTGGGAACCAGGCATGTAGAGTCCATCCGTTCACCTTTTCTGCGTTGCACAAAGACACGGTGGTTGGAACCAAAGATCTCAAATTTGGACTCATCAGACCAAAGCACAGATTTCCACTGGTCTAATGTCCATTCCTTGTGTTCTTTAGCCCAAACAAGTCTCTTCTGTTTGTTGCCTGTCCTTAGCAGTGGTTTCCTAGCAGCTATTTTACCATGAATGCCTGCTGCACACAGTCTCCTCTTAACAGTTGTTGTAGAGATGTGTCTGCTGCTAGGACTCTGTGTGGCATTGACCTGGTCTCTAATCTGAGCTGCTGTTAACCTGCGATTTCTGAGGCTGGTGACTCGGATGAACTTATCCTCCGCAGCAGAGGTGACTCTTGGTCTTCCTTTCCTGGGGCGGTCCTCATGTGAGCCAGTTTCTTTGTAGCGCTTGATGGTTTTTGCGACTGCACTTGGGGACACTTTCAAAGTTTTCCCAATTTTTCTGACTGACTGACCTTCATTTCTTAAAGTAATGATGGCCACTCGTTTTTCTTTACTTAGCTGCTTTTTTCTTGCCATAATACAAATTCTAACAGTCTATTCAGTAGGACTATCAGCTGTGTATCCACCTGACTTCTGCCCAACACAACTCATGGTCCCAACCCCATTTATAAGGCAAGAAATCCCTCTTATTAAACCTGACAGGGCACACCTGTGAAGTGAAAACCATTTCAGGTGACTACCTCTTGAAGCTCATCAAGAGAATGCCTAGAGTGTGCAAAGCAGTAATCAAAGCAAAAGGTGGCTACTTTGAAGAACCTAGAATATAAGACATATTTTCAGTTGTTTCACACTTTTGTGTTAAGTATATAATTCCACATGTGTTAATTCATAGTTTTGATGCCTTCAGTGTGAATCTACACTTTTCATAGTCCAAACTTTTGGTCTGTACTGTGTATATGTATATATATATATATATATATATATATATATATATATATTTAGTCAGCCACCAATTGTGCACGTTCTCCCACTTAAAAAGATGAGAGAGGCCTGTAATTGACATCATAGGTAGACCTCAACTATGAGAGACAAAATGAGAAAACAAATCCAGAAAATCACATTGTCTGATTTAAAGAATTTATTTGCAAATTATGGTGGAAATTAAGTATTTGGTCAATAACAAAAGTTCATCTCAATACTTTGTTATATATCCTTTGTTGGCAATGACAGAGGTCAAACGTTTTCTGTCAGTCTTCACAAGGTTGGCACACACTGTTGCTGGTATGTTGGCCCATTCCTCCATGCAGATCTCCTCTAGAGCAGTGATGTTTTGGGGCTGTCGCTGGGCAACTCCCTCCAAAGGTTTTCTATGGGGTTGAGATCTGGAGACTGGCTAGGCCACTCCAGGACCTTGAAATGCTTCTTATGAAGCCACTCCTTCGTAGCCCTGTTGCCCAAATACTTATTTTCCACCACAATTTGCAAATAAATTCTTTAAAAATCAGACAATGTGATTTTCTGGATTTGTATTCTCATTTTGTCTCTCAACTAAACTACCTATGATGTCAATTACAGGCCTCTCTCATCTTTTTAAGTGGTGTGCACAATTGGTGGCTGACTAAATACTTTTTTCCCCCACTGTGTGTGTGTGTGTATATATATATATATATATATATATATATATATATATATATATATTAAACAGAAAATGGCAGCAGCACTAGATAAGCCATAGTACATAAAATGAACATGAAATGAACATATGAAGAAGTAGAAAAGCATAACTGCTATATAGTATATAAAGTGGAAGCTCTTAGCGCATATAAATGATCATAAATATGTCGGGCTCATCCACCAACGATCAAGGTAGCTTCCAATCGGATGAGTCCTACACTAACACTGACCTGCATCCTATACAAACCGACAGGCCCATATCAGGAGAACACCATACCTGGTCAGAAGCTGCACCAGTGTGAACAGGAATGCTAAATTCCCAGAGGAGGCCAGCCCTCCTCTATATATATACATAATTGCAAAAAACGGACAGCACCTCCTAGAGTCAGGTGCAAGCTACCTACTGGCTAATTAAATACTAAACAGAAAATGGCAGCAGCACTAGATAAGCCATAGCACATAAGCCCGACATATTTATGATCATTTATATGCGCTAAGAGCTTCCACTTTATATACTATATAGCAGTTATGCTTTTCTACTTCTTCATATGTTCATTTCATGTTCATTTTATGTGCTATGGCTTATCTAGTGCTGCTGCCATTTTCTGTTTAGTATTTAATTAGCCAGTAGGTAGCTTGCACCTGACTTTAGGAGGTGCTGTCTGTTTTTTGCAATTATGTGTATATATATATATATATATATATATATATATATATATATATTATATTTTATATAAAGCTGAGTGTGTGTGTGACCGCTAAAGGAATCCGCACCGCTGCAGCTACAATCACAAAATTTGGCACATGTACATCAGGTGTCCGGGAAAGTTTTAGAACAGTTTTCAGCTCTCCAGGATATACCGTTCCTGAGATATTCCCAAAAAATGCATTAGCCAATAGTAGCCTGGTCACATGACCCTTATCAGCCAATAGAAGCTCACAGGCAGTCTCCACACACCAGGTTTCTATGACAACCTAGCCAGTTCACTGCTGTAGGTCTGCATTAAAGAGGCAGAGCGCTGTGGATGACAATGGTAAAGGGGTATTTCGGTTACCATAAATATAACTTATGTTTTAGACTAATTCATCATCAATCATTACCTCATATAATGTAAATTTCACATATTTACTGTTCAGTAGTAATAAAAGATGTATTCTTCCACTGCTACCCACCTTCCTCCTAAATTACTATGGCATCGACCTGTAATTCAGGCCACCGTCAAAAGAAGGACTTAAAAGCCCCACCCCCAGATACCACTAAGTCACGCCCCTGACTCAGACCACGCCCCTTCCATGCCGCATTTCACCGGGATTAAAAATATAGGTAAAAATAACCTTCTGTCAGCTGCAGGGGTGGGGGGAGGGTGACTTTCTCCCTGCAGCTCATTGCTCAGACTGCACAGTGCTGCTGCTGAGAGTGAGCTGTTCAAAAGGACATCCCTGTGTCCATCCAGGCCCTGCGCATGACAGAGGACAGGGAGTCTGAAAGCCAGACTGTCCATCCTAAAACAAGACCTCTGGCCACCCTAGGGGCAGGCTTATGCTAGGGTGGCCAGATGTCCGGCTTTAGGCTGGACAGTCCAGTTTTCTGGCTACCTGTTCTCCGTCCGACGCAGTGCCTGGACAGACACAGGGATGTCCATGACCGCTTCTCCTCCATGTCTTTACGGAGCCAGGGGGTGTGGCCTCATGTTTAGTGGTGTGTCTTCATGGGAACTGGGGGAGCTGTTTCACGTTTGGGGGAATGGCCGGTGAGGTCTGGCTTTCTGGGGTGAAGACAGTGGCCACTCTAGCTGCTGTGGAGGTCACTGTTAAAGGGACGGGCTGCTGTAGAGGTCACTGTTAAAAGGGCCGGCTGCTGTAGAGGTCACTGTTAAAGGGGCGGGCCGCTGTAGAGGTCACTGTTAAAGGGGCGGGCCACTGTAGAGGTCACTGTTAAAGGGGCGGGCTGCTGTAGAGGTCACTGTTAAAGGGGCGGGCTGCTGTAGAGGTCACTGTTAAAGGGGCGGGCTGCTGTAGAGGTCACTGTTAAAGGGGCGGGCCGCTGTAGAGGTCACTGTTAAAGGGTTATTCTCATCTTAGACAATGGGGGCATATCCAGAACGGAGCGGGGAGCGCTGCGCCTGGAGGACCCCAGGTTTCCGGGGGTCCGGCCACCACCACGCGCAGCTCCCCACGCCGCTCATTGAAATGAATGGGAGCCGGGCCGTGCATGCGCGGTGCGCTCCCATTCATTTCTATGGAGCCGACGGGAGTAGCCGAGCCAGAGCTCGGCTATTTTCGGCGGCCCCATAGAAATGAATGGAGGGCGGCTGCGCATGCACAGTGCTCCCTCATTCAGTTCGGGGGCTCCGTTCTGGAAATAGGTGCGGGTCCCAGCGGTGGGACCCGCACCTATAAGTGCTAGGATATGCCCCCATTGTCTAAAATGAGAATAACCCTTTAAAGGGGCGGGCTGCTGTAGAGGTCACTCTCGATATCTGTTAACGCCACACACACACACAAACAGTAAATAAAATAAATTTAATATACCCGGGCGAAGCCGGGTCCTTCAGTAGTATATTGATAGATATATAGATATATACAGTACAGACCAAAAGTTTGGACACACCTTCTCATTCAAAGAGTTTTCTGTATTTTCATGACTATGAAAATTGTAGATTCACACTAAAGGCATCGAAACTATGAATTAACACGTGGAATTATATACTTAACAAAAAAGTGTGAAACAACTGAAAATATGTCTTATATTCTAGGTTCTTCAAAGTAGCCACCTTTTGCTTTGAATACTGCTTTGCACACTCTTGGCATTCTCTTGATGAGCTTCAAGAGGTAGTCACCTGAAATGCTTTTCACTTCACAGGTGTGCCCTGTCAGGTTTAATAAGTGGGATTTCTTTCCTTATAAATGGGGTTGGGACCATGAGTTGTGTTGGGCAGAAGTCAGGTGGATACACAGCTGATAGTCCTACTGAATAGACTGTTCGAATTTGTATTATGGCAAGAAAAAAGCAGGTAAGTAAAGAAAAACGAGTGGCCATCATTACTTTAAGAAATGAAGGTCAGTCAGTCCGAAAAATTGGGAAAACTTTGAAAGTGTCCCCAAGTGCAGTCGCAAAAACCATCAAGCGCTACAAAGAAACTGGCTCACATGAGGACCGCCCAGGAAAGGAAGACCAAGAGTCACCTCTGCTGCAGAGGATAAGTTCATCCGAGTCACCAGCCTCAGAAATCGCAGGTTAACAACAGCTCAGATTAGAGACCAGGTCAATGCCACACAGAGTTCTAGCAGCAGACACATCTCTACAACAACTGTTAAGAGGAGACTGTGTGCAGCAGGCCTTCATGGTAAAATAGCTGCTAGGAAACCACTGCTAAGGACAGGCAACAAGCAGAAGAGACTTGTTTGGGCTAAAGAACACAAGGAATGGACATTAGACCAGTGGAAATCTGTGCTTTGGTCTGATGAGTCCAAATTTGAGATCTTTGGTTCCAACCATCGTGTCGACGCAGAAAAGGTGAACGGATGGACTCTACATGCCTGGTTCCCACCGTGAAGCATGGAGGAGGAGGTGTGATGGTGTGGGGGTGCTTTGCTGGTGACACTGTTGGGGATTTATTCAAAATTGAAGGCATACTGAACCAGCATGGCTACCACAGCATCTTGCAACGGCATGCTATTCCATCCGGTTTGTGTTTAGTTGGACCATCATTTATTTATCAACAGGACAATGACCCCAAACATACCTCCAGGCTGTGTAAGGGCTATTTGACCAAGAAGGAGAGTTATGAGGTGCTACACCAGATGACCTGGCCTCCACAATCACCAGATCTGAACCCAATCGAGATGGTTTGGGGTGAGCTGGACCACAGAGTGAAGGCAAAAGGGCCAACAAGTGCTAAGCATCTCTGGGAACTCCTTCAAGACTGTTGGAATACCATTTTAGATGACTTCCTCTTGAAGCTTATCAAGAGAATGCCAAGAGTGTGCAAAGCAGTAATCAAAGCAAAAGGTGGCTACTTTGAAGAACCTAGAATATAAGACATATTTTCAGTTGTTTCACACTTTTTTGTTAAGTATATAATTCCACATGTGTTAATTTATAGTTTTGATGCCTTCAGTGTGAATCTACAATTTTCATAGTCATGAAAATACAGAAAACTCTTTGAATGAGGTGTGTCCAAACTTTTGGTCTGTACTGTGTGTATATATATATATATATATATATATATATATATATATATATATATATATATATATAGCAAAAATAGGCAGCACTCTCAAAAGTAAAAACAAATGGCTATATATCTAATCTAATATCTAACAAATAGCTATATATATATATATATATATATATAGCGGCACAGCCTCAAAAAAACAAAGAAGCAGAAAATGCATATTAAAAATAAAAAAACAAACCAAAATCGGGTGCAAGCCATCAAGAGACCGAATCCAAGTCCTCAGCAAGTCACAAACGAATGTAGGGAAGGCAACACTCCAGGGAAAAATGAAGTTTTATTCACCCAATGTCAGCAACATTTCAGCTGACAATACTGGTGCCACAGTATTCATCCTGAGGCTTCTACCATTATTTAATGCTGAGAGCATTAGATCATTATATACCTGTCCGGTGGCTGTGAGGAGGGCTTGGCCGGCCACCCTGGTCATCTGCACGCTGGGAAATTTCCCTATGAGGCCTTTGTCCAGTCCACTCCTGTGGATTTGGATTCAGGGTCAGACAATTCACTTAAAGGGACACTATCGCGAAGAAAAAAATTTTGATATGTTTTACAACATAACAATAGCAGGTTTTAACATAATGTATTTTTCAAATTGTGTAAATGTTTTTTTTTTTTATTCAGTTTTCTTGCCTTACATGGGGGCTGCCATGTTGGAAGTAAAGTGTGACAGTCTGGGTTTACAACACAATGGCACCTCACTTACGGCAGGCATGTACATAGGTTTCCTCAGTCGCTGCCGACCCTATAGAGAATGAATGGAAGACGTGAGCCCGCCCCTATGATGACACCAGTAACACACAGCCAGGTCCTCCCTCCTTGCTGCTGGGGGAAGCCCACTGTGCCTGCTCCTCACTCCTGCAGCAGCGTCCTTGTCTTCATTAGGCTGCCTGTTCTAAATTCTATGGCAGCTCACCCCAGCAGTGCAGACAATTTTTGCTGAGTGTACTGCTGGGGTGAGCGGCCCAGGACTCAGAAACAGAGTAGATGGAGGTTCTTGGGGCTGTAGGACTTTAGTGATGTAATCGGCCATGTGACCAGTGGGGGAGGAGCCTGAGGAGCAGAGATCTGTGTTTTTGTAACGAAGCCATTGTCTCATCTTATCTTGCTGAAGCAGTGATGTCACCGCTGAAGGTGTGAATTGGTGATGTCATTGGTACCACCCACTTTTTTGCAGCATGCCTACTTACAGGTTGCTCAAAGCCTCATTTGGCCAGCAGAGCTCCCCCTGGTGACCAAAGATGGTAAATATGGTAAAATCTAATATTTATTTATAATATTTCACACATTGGAATTTTTATTTATTTATTTATTATTTCTTACAAAACCGTATTTTTCGCTTTATAAGACGCACCTGAAGATAAGACGCACCCCAGATTTTAGAGTAGGAAAATAAGAAAAAAATATTTTTCATCAGACCACATATCTGACCCCCCATAAATTTCAGGACATCACATCAGGCCCCCATCAGACCTCAGATGAGCCCAGCGTTCCCCCATCAGACCTCAGATCAGCCCAGCGTTCCCCCATCAGACCTCAGATCAGCCCAGCGTTCCCCCATCAGACCTCAGATCAGCCCAGCGTTCCCCCATCAGACCTCAGATCAGCCCAGCGTTCCCCCATCAGACCTCAGATCAGCCCAGCGTTCCCCCATCAGACCTCAGATCAGCCCAGCGTAACCCATCAGACCTCAGACCAGCCCAGCGTAACCCATCAGACCTCAGACCAGCCCACAGTGCCCCCATGAGACCACTCTGTGCCCCCATCAGACCTCAGACCAGCTCACAGTGCCCCCATTAGACCACTCTGTGCCCCCATCAGACCTCAGACCAGCTCAGTGCTCCATTAGACCACTCTGTGCCCCCATCAGACCTCAGACCAGCTCACAGCGCCCCCATTAGACCAATCTGTGCCCCCATCAGACCTCAGACCAGCTCACAGTGCCCCCATTAGACCACTTTGTGCCCCATCAGACCTCAGACCAGCTCACAGTGCCCCCATTAGACCACTCTGTGCCCCCATCAGACCTCAGACCAGCTCACAGTGCCCCCAGTAGACCACTCTGTGCCCCCATCAGACCTCAGATCAGCCCAGCGTGCCCCATAACAATAAAATAAAAAACTTCACTTACCTGTCCAGCGCCCCGGCTCCGCTCCGGCGCTCCTTAGGCTTTCCGGCCCGACGCTGCACTGTCACCTGACTGCGTGCAGCGTCAGGTCATAGTGCGCGCACTACGTCCTGACGCTGTACGCGTTCAGGACAGTGCAGCGCCGGGCCGGGAAGCCTGAGGAGCCGCGGCAGGACAAGTAAGTGAAGTTTTTTATTTTATTGCTATGGTGCACGCTGGTCTGATCTGAGGTCTGATGGGGGGGGGGTCCCGGCAGCTAAAACATACAAGTGAGCGCTTCCATAATGGAAGCGCTCACTTGTATTCGTTTTATAAGACGCACTGCAATTTTCCCCCTACTTTTGGGGGGAAAAAAGTGCGTCTTATAAAGCGAAAAATACGGTAATAGATTTTTTTAGCATAAATAAAATATAGAACAGGTTTTTGTGATAGATTCCCTTTAAAAGGCAGTTGTGATCCAGTGTACATGGTAGTGGTAATGTTAGCAGTGCTGCTCCCCATGCCAACTAGTTACGGTTTATTCAGTCCTTCTGAATGTAAATCAGGCTGTCTGCCAGATACAACAGGGTTGTTTGTCTCTAATCTCTTAGCTTCTAGACCTTTATCTATAGCTAAACCAGTTTCACAAAGCGTCGCTGTTCCTGTCTCCACACTGTTTGTCTCTCCAACCACTTTCAGCTTCAAATCTCCTCACTTTTTTTCGTCCTAGATAATATTTTCCACCAGATTCTATACTCCAATGAACCTGAACTGTCCAAAGCCCGAGAAATACTGCACAAAGTAGAACATCGGCAACTCTATAAGTACGTGGGACAGACACAGCCGAATGCAGATAGCAGGATTAAGCCGGTGAGATCTCAATGTTCTGGCGTCTGTTTGCCTTACCCGCTCCCATTATTGGTTTCGATGGTATTTTATTTTGTGGTATTATTTTGTGGTCTGTTTCAGGAGGAGTATGATAAACTACCAGCTGACCTGGCAAATTCCATCCCTCAGTCATGTACATCAGACATCAGACTCAATCCTGAGGATTTTATAGTTGATGTAAGTCCTTCTATATGGCCCAACACATGGAATTTTTACCATATGTGCGCTTATTCTATCATCTGAATACCTTTCCCATAGAACATTGCATTTGTAGGAAATCTCATTAATGTAGGAAACGTTCAGTTCTGTGGGTGTCAAGGATTTGGCATTCTGAAATCCAGCGTGCTTGATCCCTCTTTCCCCTGACATCTTTATCAGGGGACAGTTGGGAGACACAAGATCAGTTGATGCTTTCAAAATCGCTGGCTTTGACTGACTTATCTCAAGAGTCTGAAGAAGTTTCAGGGTTCAAAATATTGATTGGAATCTGACTAGCAGGAACCCAGCACGGCCACTATAGATTGGGTGAAGCCGTCTGCTTCTGGCTCCGTTCACAGCTGATTGGTTGGGTTGCTAGGTATCGGATCCCCACCGATCTGATATGGATAACCTATCCTAAGGATAGGTCATCACTATTAATAGTCTGGACTTCATTTCACACCTTACTATGTAAGTTTTGATCTCTTCTTTCTGTCTTTGCAGGTCATTCATATGGATTATGGCATGAAAGAGCAAAATCCCATCAACAACGTGCGATTTTACTGCAAGACTGATCTGACCAAAGCTATAAAAATCACCAAAGATCAGGTAGGATCACAACCCAGCCCTGTTCCTATGTTTTCTCAGAGATGATGAATAGTAAATATGGTACTTTGTCCCATGCCTTATTAACATCTACAATGACAATGTTAGTAAAATAAGTCAGATCAGTCTGCCGGCGGTGTAGCCAGGCTACTTTGGGTCAGTTTGTTTTAATCGGTCAATAATCCTCTGATCTTTTTTTTAAGAGCGGATAACCCCTTTAATTTGAAAACTCACAGGAAAGTTGTACTTTAGCCTCATGTCCTTAATGTGGCAGATTCTTCTTTTTCATTACAGCACCAGTCTTAGGCGATTAGGTAGAAGTAGCAGCTGATTACAAGTGAAGCAGTCAGATATCTTGTGACCTTTTTTGTCTGGAGATAAGGATATTTTATGGCTGCCCTCAGTGAACCCTTTGCTATCTTAAGGGGACCTTTGACCTTTCCTGACATGTCAGTGTTAGGCTACTTTCACACTAGCGTTGCCTTTTTTCGGTATTGAGTTCCGTCATAGGGGCTCAATACCGGAAAAAAAAACGCTTCAGTTTTTCCCCCATTCATTGTCAATGGGGCCAAAACTGAACTGAAGAGAACGGAATGCTGCAAAATGCATTCCGTTCAGTTCACTTGCGTCTCCAGACCGGAGAGCAAACCGCAACATGCTGCGGTTTGCTCTCCGTCCTGGGGATCCGCACTAAGACGGATCCGTCATGACCCCCAATGCAAGTCAATGGGGACGGATCCGTTCGGTGTGACACACTAGTAAACGGATCCGTCCTTCATTGACTTTCAATGGAGTTCATGACGGATCCGTCCCAGCGATTTTAAAGATAATAGAACCAGATCCGTTCATTAGGATCCATATGGTTGTATTATCAGTAACGGAAGCGTTATTGCTGAACCCTGCCGGATCCAACAATAATGCTAATGTGAAAGTAGCCTTAGACGCTCCAGAATTGTTATTACAAGAGGGTTGTCTGTCTGTTTTAGCAACTACTTCAATCTGTCTTGTAATAACATTTCTGGAGCATCTAGTCTTATGATTGTGTGATGTACCATTCCTCTATGGTTTCCTACTAATCTTATGAGTGAATTGCCTGCTGTGTGCAATAAAGGTCTACGTGGCTTTTATGGAAAAAAAAATCACAGAAAATAATGCACTAAAACAATAGATGCAACCGTTATATATGGACTAAGCCCTCATTCTTATATAATAAAATCTGAGACTCTCAGCCAATATATTTTGATCAAAACCCATCTGTGCCCACCTATCCGTGCCAAGGTGGTCTCCGGTCAGGCAGGCCCTACTCTAAACCTAGGTATGCCGTTGGGCATCTACATTCAGGAGAGCAGACCCTGCACAAATAGTGTGCTGCTCTTAGTTACCTCTGTTTGCACCAAGTAACTAATGAGAGGAGGAGCACGGCAATTTTTTTTTCCACCTGACTTTTACCAGTTGAGTAAAAAGGGTCAGACTGTGCAGAGATTATCCAGGTGGACCTTTATTGCAGACAGTTGGCAATTAATTAATAAAATTCTAGAAGGAATAATAGAGGAAGGGAACATTATAGAATCATACAAATAGGGCTGAAACGTTTACTCAATTGAATCAAGTAATTCGACACAAACAAATTTTTTTGCATCGAGAATTCGTTTGTGTCATGTGACCATGGAGCGTGAGTGAAGCGCTTGCTATTACTCAATCTCTGTGGTCACCCGCTGGTCAGCACTGCACTGCACTGTCCTCCTGACACATCATCAGGACATAGTGCACGTAAGTGCGCACTATGACCTGATGCTGTGTGACGTCAGGATGGCAGTGCAGCGCGCGAAAAAGAAGGTGGGCGAGCTGTGGAGCGGCACCCCTACAGGAGAGGTAAGTATTTTATTTCACTGGCGCTGGGGACGTGGCTAGGAGGGGCAAGCTGGTGGCATGGGGGGCAGCTGATGGCATGGGGGAACCTGGAGGCATGGGGGGAAGCTTATGGCATGGGGGGCTGATGAGTTTTTCTAAGAAAAACATTCTTTTAATTAGTTTTTTGTTATTAGAGTACTCGATTAATCGTTGGATTAATCGATAAAATAGTCAATAGCTGCAGCTCTACATACAAATAGACAGTCCAGAATTGTTATTACGTGTGGAATGCAAGTAGTTACTGAAACAGACATCAGGACCAATTTTCAGTTTTTTTGGGGTTTTTTTGTTTTGTTTTTTTACTCCCATCCTTTCCAAAGCTGTAACTTTATTTTTCCATTCACATAGCTGTAGGGGGGCTCTGTCCACGCAGACATCGTATGTCATAGTATGCTTCCAGCTTGTTCTCTGTAGCACTTCCCTTAGGACTGGTGCAAGTCACTTCCTGTGCTTTATGGGTTAGATCATGTGACCTCGCTGACCAATCCTAGCGCTCCTGCACCTATATAAGTGGTCCAGCCCCTTCCCAAGTGCCTGAGCTTTAAGGTCCTTGTGTCCTGCAAAGGTTGCTGTTATCTCTGCTTGTTTCTGGACTCGGCTACATGTTTGCTCCCTGCCTACTTGCTTTGATTCTCCTGTTGACGATCCGGATTGCTTGACCTGTACGTGTGCCACCTGCCCTGACCTATTGCATGTTTGACTTCGCCTCTGCCTCATCTTTTGGTTTCGCACTTGCTCTTGGTTACGACTCTGTACCTCTGGTACCTCCTGGTCCGTCTGGACCAGCTGTCTCATGTGCCTATCCTCAAGAGGTAGCGACCTGGTGTTTCCCTCGGGAAGGTCTATCGTGACCATCAGGGATACTGTGAAGAACGAGGGGTTCACTTAGACATCACCCTTAAAGGAGGTAGGACACATGGCATAGGGTGTTGACAGCCACTGGTTTGTGACAAGCCTGCAAGTCAATGAAGTCCATGAACAGCATCTTGATAGCAAGATGTGCAGGTCTCTATTCTACAGCAACAACTTTAGGCATCACTTCATTACATCTTCAATGGTTGGATTATAAATTGTCAGACAGCGGGAGATTTTGAGGTTTATTGGCCCATAGTCTTTTCTTGTGAAGTCTACATTGAGCATAATAAGCATTATGTAGTGAATAGAGGAAACAGCTGGTTCTCTGTTGGACACGACGATCATGGTTGCTTACTTCCCGGTCATGGCAGATCTAGCTATGTCTAAGCAGACTCAGATTATCTCTGCTAATGACTAATATCACCTGTACAAAATATAAAGAATGGCATCACTAGATAAAAGTAAATACAAGGAGAATAATGGAGGTGCAAGTCCAAGGTCCGACAATGGCCAACATAAGCAAATCAAAAAAGGTCAGGCAGCACTCTCATCTTTAAAAATATGAAAAATCCTTTATATACTCTGATTCATAGGCAGTATTATAGTAGTTATATTATTATGCATAGGAGCAGTATTATAGTAGTTATATTCTTGTACATATGAGCAGTATTATAGTAGTTATATTCCTGTACATAGGAGGCAGTATTATAGTAGTTATATTATTGTACACAGGAGGCAGTATTATAATAGTTATATTCTTGTATATAGGAGCAGTATTATAGTAGTTATATTCTTGTATATAGGAGCAGTATTATAGTAGTTATATTCTTGTACATAGGAGCAGTATTATAGTAGTTATATTCTTGTACATAGGAGCAGTATTATAGTAGTTATATTCATGTACATAGGGGCAGTATTATAGTAGTTATATTCTTGTATATAGGAGCAGTATTATAGTAGTTATATTCTTGTACATAGGTGCAGTATTATAGTAGTTATATTCTTGTACATAGGGGCAGTATTATAGTAGTTATATTCTTGTACATAGGAGCAGTATTATAGTAGTTATATTCTTGTACATAGGAGCAGTATTATAGTAGTTATATTATTGTACATAGGAGCAGTATTATAGTAGTTATATTATTATGCATAGGAGCAGTATTATAGTAGTTATATTCTTGTACATAGGGACAGTATTATAGTAGTTATATTCTTGTACATAGGAGCATTATTACAGTAGTTATATTCTTGTACATAGGGGCAGTATTACAGTAGTTATATTCTTGTACATAGGAGACAGTATTATAGTAGTTATATTCTTGTACATAGGAGCAGTATTATAGTAGTTATATTTTTGTACATAGGGGCAGTATTATAGTAGTGATATTCTTGTACATAGGGTCAGTATTACAGTAGTTATATTCTTGCACATAGGGGCAGTATTATAGTAGTTATATTCTTGTACATAGGGGCAGTATTATAGTAGTTATATTCTTGTACATAGGGGCAGTATTATAGTGATATTCTTGTACATAGGGGCAGTATTATAGTGATATTCTTGTACATAGGGTCAGTATTACAGTAGTTATATTCTTGTACATAGGATACAGTATTATAGTAGTTATATTCTTGTACATAGGAGGCAGTATTATAGTAGTTATATTCTTGTACATAGGAGCAGTATTATAGTAGTTATATTCTTGTACATAGGAGCAGTATTATAGTAGTATATTCTTGTACATAGGAGCAGTATTATAGTAGTTATATTATTGTACATAGGAGCAGTATTATAGTAGTTATATTATTATGCATAGGAGCAGTATTATAGTAGTTATATTCTTGTACATAGGGACAGTATTATAGTAGTTATATTCTTGTACATAGGAGCATTATTACAGTAGTTATATTCTTGTACATAGGAGACAGTATTATAGTAGTTATATTCTTGTACATAGGAGCAGTATTATAGTAGTTATATTTTTGTACATAGGGGCAGTATTATAGTAGTGATATTCTTGTACATAGGGTCAGTATTACAGTAGTTATATTCTTGCACATAGGGGCAGTATTATAGTAGTTATATTCTTGTACATAGGGGCAGTATTATAGTAGTTATATTCTTGTACATAGGGGCAGTATTATAGTAGTTATATTCTTGCATATAGGGGCAGTATTATAGTAGTGATATTCTTGTACATAGGGGCAGTATTATAGTGATATTCTTGTACATAGGGTCAGTATTACAGTAGTTATATTCTTGTACATAGGAGGCAGTATTATAGTAGTTATATTCTTGTACATAGAAGCAGTATTATAGTAGTTATATTCTTGTACATAGGAGCAGTATTATAGTAGTTATATTACTTGTATATAGGAGCAGTATTATAGTAGTTATATTCTTGTACATAGGGGCAGTATTATAGTAGTTATATTCTTGTACATAGGGGCAGTATTATAGTAGTTATATTCTTGCATATAGGGGCAGTATTATAGTAGTGATATTCTTGTACATAGGGGCAGTATTATAGTGATATTCTTGTACATAGGGTCAGTATTACAGTAGTTATATTCTTGTACATAGGAGGCAGTATTATAGTAGTTATATTCTTGTACATAGAAGCAGTATTATAGTAGTTATATTCTTGTACATAGGAGCAGTATTATAGTAGTTATATTACTTGTATATAGGAGCAGTATTATAGTAGTTATATTCTTGTACATAGGAGCAGTGTTATAGTAGTTATATTCTTGTACATAGGAGGAGTGTTATAGTAGTTATATTCTTGTACATAGGAGCAGTATTATAGTAGTTATATTCTTGTATATAGGAGCAGTATTATAGTAGTTATATTATTATGCATAGGAGAAGTATTATAATAGTTATATTCTTGTACATAGAAGCAGTATTATAGTAGTTATATTACTTGTACTGCTGATTGACAGTTTTCTCCCTATTATTGTGCAAACCCTAAATAACCTAAAAATCAAAATGAAACTCATCTGAATGATCGTGAAAATGTTCTAGTGTAAATGAAAATTTTTTTTACATAAAAATTGTTTGTCCAACTTTTATTTAGCTGCTTGTCCTTCAACTTTTCTCTATTAGGTTTCACAGCTTCTCCCAGAGAAGTTTGCAGAGCAGATCATCCGTGTCTACTGCAAGAAAACTGATGAAAAGAGCTTGGAGGTTGCTAAGAGATATTTTGTGCAGTGGTGCATGAACAGGGACTTCTCGAAACCTCAGGTCTGTGATTGCAGTAGAACTTCTTGGTGTCCCTGTCTCAGGTCCATCTTTGCATTTCTGGATTGCTCAGAAAAGTAATATTTTTGCTGGCCTTAAAAATACCTCTCTAAATTAAGCTTTTTTTTTTCGTACTTCTTAAGTTATATATGAATTTTTTAAGATTGACTTCTTGTTTGTAATAATAAAAGGTGAACTAGATGAAGGTCTGGATTTTTTTTTCTATTTCCACCATTGCCTGGTCATGACCCCTTTGGTAACCGAGTCAGGAGGTCACTTGCTCCACACCTTTAAAAGTATAAGAAATACAATAAATGATATAAATCAATAAATCAAAGAGTATATCATAAGACTGCAAAGGGAGGAGCATATGCAGATTTGCATTTAAAGGGGCATCAGTTTTGAGAACATTTTCAAATAGAACTTGATGGGGACATACAAGTCCTGCAATTCGGGATTCAAATCATGGGAAGCCCTGCACTAATATATATATATATATATATATATATATATATATATATATATATATATATATACACACACACTTGTCTTTTAGTTTATTGGATAGGCCATAGTAGGTATTTTGGGTGCCAGTTAGGCTCTGGTACTTAAGTGAATTCCGAGTATTATAGATGAATTTATAATTGACGATCAGTCTACAGCAGATTTCTTGTTTGTGTTTTCTTTTCTTTAGTTTTTTTATCTCAGAACTTTTTTTTTTTTTTTTTTCAAATCAGTAAATCTTACCATGTTACTCTTTTAGGACGTTGATGTTGTAGCCCCAGATATGACTCCATTGAAGCCCAGCTGGGTTGCAAAAGAAGATGAAAACAGTGATTCAGAGCACAGAGTTCTCTTGCAGAAATCCAGGGTCAGGCTGTTCAACAATTAAGTACTTTGGTCGTTCATCTTTACAGTTCTGGCCGCTCATGGACCCAGTTTGTTTTAAGCTGCTTATTTACCTTCAGTATTGCAGATGGTTTACAGCAATTTATATGATGAGCCCCAGTCTAATAATTCTATCCAAATAGATCTTTCAATTTCTTGGCATCTCATAAGGGCTGTTACCTGCCCTTTTTCATACAGTGTGAAATATTTTAAAAAGCAAACCATGGACAGACTGTTAAACCACTTGATGGCCAAATTGCATTTTTTTTTTTTTTTGCTTTCAGGTTTCACTCATACAAGTATATCAGCAGATTTGTGCCTATGACACTGGCTGACCTGTGGCACGTGTGCGCTTGGCAGCTGAAGACATCTGTTCTGGTCCCATGTTCATATGTGCAAATGAGCCTCTCGGAGCAACGGGGGTGTTGCCGTTACACCTAGAGGCTCTGCTCTCTCTGCAACTGCCGCGTCCTCTGCACTTTGATTGACGGGGCCAGATGTGATGACATTTTTGCTGCCTGGCCTTGTCAATCGGGCACATATGGACATGGGACCAACACAGCTTCCTTCAGCTACAAAGTGCACATGTAACAGGTCAGCCAGTTTCATAGGTACAAATGCTCTTTAACAATCTGTATTCTGTATAGAACACCCTACAGTGTTGTATCCGTAGTATGGATTGCTAAACATGGTTACAGTACGCCAGTCTGAATGGGGCCTTATTACATATGGATTGCTGTATTATACGGGCAATTATGTCTACATCTTTTGTTAAAATCATGACCTCTTTTTGCAGAACATGTCTTATGTCATTAAAGAGGTTTTCTGATCTCAGAAAGTGATGGCATACCATTAGGATATGGGAATCAAGCTTCAGTATGCTGCAGTTTCTGCACAGCGGGTGGCTGAGAGCACCAAGGTGTGAAGGGGACACACCTTACTAAATCAGGGCTGTGACCAGTTCTCAGGGTTGGATCTTAACCAGTCCTATAGGTATAGCAGCCCCTTCTGAGATGAGAAAATGTTTTAAATGTTAAGAACCTGCTGAAAGCTTTTTACCTTTCACCAAGGTACTCTAGCTGCGATGTTGATCAATGTGTGTTTTTGTGCACTTTTTTATTTAACTTTTTATGTTATTTTATTCAGATTTTTGTCTGGACAGTTTCTGCATTTAGACTTCTTAGACCAAATACAAGTACTTGGTTTGAAGGTCTGCATATTACTTTTGTTTTACTTGTCTTTTAAGATGCGTTTTAAAGTTTGAAGGTTTTCTTTGCTTAAAAATATATATATGTATCTTATAATGATTGGTAAAAAAAAGAGAGAAATGTCTATAACTTAGAATATTCTTTTCGTTGTTTGCCCTTGAAGGTTCATTTCTGTTTAAACTAGCACATTGTTTCTCTGCGTGTCCCGTGTGGCTTCTACAGCTAAGCATCCACTTATCTCACCGTATCCCACAGGTGTATTTGCATTTTATATAACACTTTGTAAATTTGATGACTCCGTTGTACACATTTGTTTGTTATCCACATGTTATATTTTTGCCCATTTGTAACTAAAGTAGAAAGTTAACTGCGTGTTCATAATGGTTGCTGCAACCAAGTTGTCAGCCTGGGTTGCCTGCATTCACTGTCACTACTTAGACGTGTAGTTCTTAGAAGATTTGTGAAAATGACAGACCTGATTGTATAACATTGCACTAGAAATCTATTTTTTATACACTTTTTTTTTTTGTGCTTAATAATTGATAATGTAAATGCTGGGGTCACATTCTTAAACAGGCTCTTAAAGGGTTTTTCTGAGCTTTCAACATTGATGGCATATCCTCAGGTTATCCTCATCCAATCTATAGAGATCTGCTGCCATCATCAATCACAGATGCCAGAACTTTAAATTTCAATGAAGAGACCTGTTATTCCAGCTCCAAAGTGTAATGGCCATGCTGCTTTACTACCGATAGGCTCCCATTAACCTTACATGCTGTCCAGACAACATCTATCCTTGTCAGCCCACCTTGCACGCTTAGCCAAGTGTGCAAGTGCTTCCAGTATGGAGAGGAGAAATTGTCCGCGGCCAGAGAATCCTGGCAGTGTCTTATCTATCTTAAGGAAGAACTGATCTCGCATGTTGAAGTCAAACATGTCCTACCCGTCTTTCTCCTAGCATTTGCCATAAGGGAAGAGTCTAAACAACCTTATACACATTTGATATGTCAATGGACCTGCTGAAATGTCCGTGTTTGGCGATGTTCGTCCGTCTACTGTGTGTGGTCTCCATCCCCCATTCCCCATCTCCTCGGAGCTGTAATACGGCATGGAAGTGTATCGGACTATAATGTGCCTCTGAATGCATCAGATTTTACGTGGATCTGCTGTGCATTGTCCTATCTGATTCCTTTTGAATCAAATAGAAAATAATTTATGGAATGTCTTATCACAGAGGAAGCATTGCTTCTAGGGAAGGATAGGTCCATATTCATACATGGGATTCCCATGTAGAATGGAGCCATTCGGGCTGTGTGTGCCCCTGTACAGGTTCTATGCACATTTGTGTTACAGTGTGAGTTTTATTTTTCCCATTCAAAGTGAGCTTTGAAGTGCAAACATTGGTATTCTGTTTTAGGCTATGTTACACATAAGAGTTTACAAATTCATTTATAGCTGTAGTTCATTTATATTTTCAGTATATCATTTCTTGTTTAGGGATTTTTTTGTGTGGTAATAGCTTACAATATACAATCATGTTATTGATATATTAATGTCTATGTCTTCAATCTGACTTCATTATATAGACTTGTTTCATTTTGAAAAATATATAAATTATATTTGTAATAGGGGTTTACTGAGGAATCAGTTTAATGGATTCCTACCGAGTTGATTTTATTCATGTTCTATTTTTTTTTCTTTAGACGATTGCATTTTATATTCTGATACAAAGACATTGATTGTAGCCAAATAAAACAAGGCGCTTTACCAACCATTTGCCATTTGTTTTCTGTTAATTCTTTTGGGCTGGAGATTCTCGGACTTGAGGTCATCCATGCATTTTGGAAGAACGGACTTCATGTAGAACTCCACTTCCCCAGCATCGATCAGCTGGAAATGTTCCATACAATATAAAATCTATAGATTCTTAGAGGGTGTACTATCAATTGGCTCACCCACTGCCAAACAGTTTAGTATATATGGAGTATTGATCAGTTTAGTATATATGGAGTATTGATAGGCACACCCTCCACCTAGAAACTGTATTCAATCACAGTAAAATAAAATACTAAGTATAAATGACAATTTTAAGTACTGTTTATTTTTTTCCACAGTCCCAGCAGGGTCCATGCTGGGAAAATATTAACATAAAAGTAATAATAAAAAAAATCCTCAAAAGAAAAAATGTCAATAAAATGAATTAAAAAAAATTATGCCAATATTTAAAAAAAAATATGATTCACCATGTATTAGATAAAGAGTTCACCTCCACAATTCAGGTATACATACTGTGACCTCTACGTGGATGATGATAGCTGATATAGAGATGTGCTGTAGATATTACTTCCAGATATAGATCTCTGGCTCCTTCCTCAGCGACCTCCTTACAGGCAGCTGCAATTGGCCCCTCACTCGGCATGCTGATTTGTGGAGGCTATTAGCTCGGCGTGCATCATAGGCGTGTCAACTCTGTATATGGTGATCCTGATCCTGTTAGGAACAGGATCACCATATACAGAGTTAGCACACTTTCAGAACATGCCGAGCTATTAGCCGGCGGCAGTCTCCCCAAATCAGCATGCCGAGTGAGGGGCTGACAGCAGCTGCCTGTAAGGAGGTCGCTGAGGAAGGAGCACAATCAAAAATCATTAAATCACACTATATTTGGACTATAATTGGACTGCAATAATTTAATGCTACATGTCAACTATATCATATTTTATATTTCTGTTGACATTTTTTTCTTTTGATTTTATTATTTTTATGTTAATATTTTTCCAGCAAGGGCCCTGCTGGGAGTGTGGAATAAATAAACAGTACTTATAATTGTTAGTTATACTATAATATTTTATTTTACGGTTATTGAATACAGTTTCCAGGTGGAGGTGTGCCTATCAATATTCCATATATTTTCCATACAGTGGTTGTGTCACATTGAGGCCATTCAGATGGTTGTGGCTCCAGTATGACACAAAGCTCATAGCGCCCAAAACTTCAGTGAACAGTTGTCTACTTGGAGGGTGGTGCTCTCAGAAGATGGTGCAATGAAAAGTCTGCCACATTGATATCTGGTCTAGATGGGTTTGGTTTCTTGACACCATCCCATTTTTCAATCTCCTGAATCTGCAGATTATTAGGTGTGTAGTTAATATATTACTTTTCGTCTGTACAGTGTGGTATTTGTCAGGATGCCTTGTATAGACCTTTCATGGAAGGTAACCAGAAACTGACATAAGGCTCGTGTAGATGGCAGAGTTAGTTTCCATTACACGGATTAGAGATGCCATAAGGATTGCCTACAGGGCATATACTGAGAACTGGCATTACCTATGGCTGCTTTGCTGTATTCCTAAGAGGATGTAATTTGAACAGGAAATTATTCAGACGTGATTAAAATGGGTTTGAAGATGAAGATTTGTTAAGATCAGTGTACGAGATCCCTGCTAAAATATTGTACTGCTGAGGCTACGTTCACATATTTGCTACAAACTCTGATGTTCTGGCAGAGAAACAGACTACCAGACTTTACCATACCTGTCTTAGCCAGATACACATTGACTGGAATGGGATTTGGCAGCTTTCCTGTATAAATGCCGGCTTACAGCCGGACAAATACAACTGCAGCTACAAGGTGGCATGTGTCGTGTGACAAAAAAAAAGTTGTGGCTTGATGGCGACATGTGTCCCAACATTTTTTGTAATGAAAGTCAATGGTGTCACAATACAATACAGCATGGTGCAACTGTGATGTGGCAGTTTCTTGTTTCTAGCAACAAGAAGTCGCATAACACGTTGCTGTGTAGCCTTATGCCGGAAGACACGAAATCCTGCTACAGTCAATGGGGAAGCGGTGGTGTGCAGCAGTATTGTCACTAATCATATAATCATATGTAATTATACAGGTGGACTGTGGCTGGAGTCAGTGCTTCAAGAGCCACCACACACAGACGTATCCAGGACATGGGCTACAACTGTCTCTTCCTTGTGTCAAGCGACTCATGACCCACAGACAACATTAGCTGGGCTAGGAAGAAAAAGGCAGGGCTGTGGAGTCGAAGTCGGTCACCATTTTGGTGGAGTCGGAGTCTGTATAAAATGGACCGACTCCGACTCCTAAAATATATAATGAATTAGTACATTTAGTTCAGTGCTGAATATATTTTTATAAGAATTTGTGAAAATGATGAAATGTCCTATAAATGTCTGTTCTATTCCTGATCTAAGGATTTAGGCTTTTAGTTGAGATGACTGTGTACTGCCCTTTATGTCCAGTGCATGTTCTCTCTGTATGCTTTATGTTTCCTCTGAGCTCATGTTTGGAGAGGTTAGCTGCTCTCATGGCTTCTATCTGCTGCTGATGTAAAACACCTAGAGCCTTATGTATGAAAACTGTCTAGGTGTAGAAGTTTCTTTGTTGCCCATAGCAACCAATCAGAGCCCCCCTTTCATTTCATATAGTGCTCTGGAGAAATGAAAGGGGAGCTCTGATTGGTTGCTATGGGCAACAAAAAAAGTCTTAGACCTAGACAGTTTTCATACATCAGGCCCAGAGGCGTAGCTACTGGGGGGAGAGGGGGGAAAAGGGGAGGCGATGCTCTGGGCCCAATACCTCTGGGGGGCCCAGCAGGGATGGCCTTAGTACAATCAGGCGAATACAAGTGAGCGCTTCCATTATGGAGTCTGATGGGGTCACATTAAGCCGATCTGAGGTCTGATGGGGGAACATTCTTCTGATCTGAGGTCTGATGGGGGCACAATACGCTGATCTGAGGTCTGATGGGGGCACATTAAGCCGATCTGAGGTCTGATGGGGGCAAGGGACTGTTAGTTTAGTGATGTAAAAGCTGGGGACAGATTACCTTTAACATAGGAGTCCCCTTTTTTACTCCTATTAATCCTATATTTTACTGCATTATGTGGTAGAGTATTTAGAGTAGGGTATGTAGAAAGTCTATTGTACTGTACTTAACAGCATAGATGATCTAGCAGTTTATATAGTCATCTTGCTAATACAGTATTATAACCACAACTAGTAGTATGTGCCTGTGAAGTTGGAAACGTGCGTTTGGGGGGCCCACTCAAGTATGTTTCGCCCCCCCCCCCCCATGTGCTGAACCTCTAGCTACGCCTCTGATTAGGCCCTTAGTGAGCTGTACCCAGAGAAGCCTGATAGATTACAAACTGTTTTTGTCATGACTTATCTGTACTATTGATTTTATGCAAATTTGTTTAAAGTTATCACTTAAACATGCTCCATGTATGAGGGAGTAGGAGTCGGGGTGAGGGGAAATTGAGGAGTCGGAGTCGGGGCTTTGGATTACCGACTCCACAGCCCTGGAAAAAGGACTGGACTGTTGCTCAGTGGTCCAGAGTCCTGTTTTCAGATGAAAGTATATTTTGCATTTCATTTGGAAATCAAGGTCCCAGAGTCTGGTGAAAGAGTGGAGAGGCACACAATCCAACTTGCTTGAGGTCCAGTGTGAAGTCACTGATGGTTTGGGGAGCCACGTCATCAACAAAGTACCAATACCTGGTATAATAACCACGGTATCACTGTGCTTGATTGGCAAGTTCTCCTGACCTAAACCTCATAGAGAATCTATGACAGACACCAGACCCAACAATGCAGACCAGATGAAGGCTGCTATCAAAGCAACCTGGGCTTCCATAACACCTCAGCAGTGTCAGTCTGATATATCTCAGTATTTCTGAGATACAGAATTTTGGGTTTTCATTAGCTGTCAGCCATCATCATCAACATTATTAAAAATAAACGCTTAAAATTGATCCCTGTGTAATGAATCTATAGAATGTGTTTCACTTTAGAATTACTGAAATAAACTTTTTGATGATATTCTAATTTATTAAGATGCACTTGTATATACAGCAAGAGCTTAGAAAACAGCTCACTACAGGTATCATTTGTATATTCAGAGCACCATGATAGCTTCTCCCAGCAACCACTCCAGAGTTTGCCGCCCATATGTCCTCAGTTTCTCACTTTACTAACAGAAACTCTGTGCATATACTGTGCCCTTGAATACAATCTAAAAAATAAAGTGCCACAAACACAGTACCCCTAATTGTAATGCCCTCTATAGATAGTAACACAGACTCTGCCCCATATATAGCGCCTCATACCCTGTGATCTCTGTATATAAGTTCAGGTTCTATGCTTCCTTTATACAGTCCCTTTTGTTCTTACTCTGCATATGCAGAACATCACCAGTGGCATAATGACTTTATTATGCTACCTGCATCGCAACCAAGTGCCAGAATGGTGGGGCGGTGGGCTAGTGGCCCCCTTGTCTGATCAGCGCTGACAACTGCTCAGTTGTATATGTGTCCTCAGGACCAGTCGTGTGCTTAGGGTGTTTCGCACCCGGGGCGGGTTCTTTCTCTGGCTAATTTTTTTCTTGCAACACAGCAAGGGTTAACAGCAAACTAAACCTCAATATACATTGCTCTGATTCTGCAGTTTACAGAAATACCCCATATGTGGTGGTAAACGTCTCTATGGGTTTGTGGCAGTGGTCAGAAGGAAAGGAGCGCCATACGGATTTTGTAGGCAGATTTTGCTAGAATGGTTTTTAGGCACCATTTTGTAATTGAGAGACCCTGACGTACCCCTACAGTGGAAACCCTCAAAAAGTGACCCCATTTTGGAAACTAAACCCTTCAAAGAATATATTAAGGGGGGTACTAGCCACTTTGACCCCCTAAGCGTTTTACGGAATTTCGAAACACTTGGCTGTGAAAATAAAAAAGTTTAATTTCTTCCAATAAAATGTTGCTTTAGCCCCAGATTTTTTATTTTCACAAGGGGTAACAGGAGAAAAGCACCCTATAATTTGTTCCCATTTTCTCCTGAATACGGCAACACCCCATATGTGGTGGTAAACTGCTGTGGGGGCACATGGCAGGACTCAGAACAGAAGGAGCGCCATATGGATATTGCAGCACAGATTTTGATGGATTGGTTTGCGGGTGCCATTGATTTTTATTTTTTTGAGTTATTGTCTTATGTGGGGGCTAATTTTTTGCGGGATGAGGTGACGTTTTCATTGGTACCATTTTGGGGTACAGAAGACTTTTTGATCGCTTGGTATTACACTTTTTGTAAGTCAAGGTGAAAAAAATAGCTGTTTTAGCATAGTATTTTTTAAAGGTTTTTTTTACAGCAGTCACCTGAGGGGGCAAATCATGTGATATTTTTATAGAGCAGGTTGTTATGGACGCGGCGATACCCAATATGTCTACCATTTTTATTTTTGGAAAGTTTTACACATTAGATGCATTTTTGAACAGAATAAAATCTTTTTTATGTTGCCATTTTCTGAGAGCCATATTTTTTTTATTTTTCTGGCGATTGTCTCAGGTAGGGTCTAATTTGCTGGACAAGATGACGGTTTGATTGATACCATTTTGGGTTAAATATGCCTTTTTGATCACCTGCTATTACACTTTTTGTGAGTCAAGGTGACCAAAAAAAGGCTGTTTTGGCACAGTTTTTTTTTGTTTTGTTTGTTTTTTACTGCGTTCACCTTATGACATAGTTTTTTAAAAAAATTTTGACAGCATTCACCTGGGGGGCCATCTGATGTAATATTTTTATAGAGCAGGTTGTTATGGACGCGGCGATACCCAATATGTCTAACATTTTTATTTTTGGAAAGTTTTACACATTAGATGCATTTTTGAACAGAATAAAATCTTTTTTATGTTGCCATTTTCTGAGAGCCATATTTTTTTTATTTTTCTGACGATTGTCTTAGGTAGGGTCTCATTTTTTGCGGGACAAGATGACGGTTTGATTGGTACCATTTTGGGGTACATACGCTTTTTTGATCGCCTGCTATTACACTTTTTGTAAGGGAAGGTGACCAAAAAAAGGCTGTTTTGGCACAGTTTTTTTTTGTTTTGTTTGTTTTTTACTGCGTTCACCTGCTGGGGTGGATCATGTGATATTTTTTATAGAGCCGGTCGATGCGGACGCGGCGATACCTAATATGTCTATTTTATTTTTTTCACTATTTTTTTACAATTTTTTTAAATATTATTTTGTGAAAAGGACGCTTTTTTTGGAACTTGAAACTTTTTTTTGTAACACTTTATTTTTTTTCACTTTGATGGGAATGGGAGTTATCATTTCACAGAAAATTTTGAAATGATAATTAGGGAAATTGCAAAAGTAGTTGGTGTGGGGAAATCGAGTGTTTTAAGAATTGTGAAACTGCATAAAGCGTTGGGTACAACAAAAACATCCCTGAAAGGACTCTGAGAGAGAGAAAAAAAAAAAGAAAACTTCTTTTTGGAAATTCCTGGCAGGGGCGATGCTAGGCTAAAACATTCGGGCCTGGGCCCCTGATGTTTTTGTCCTAGGCCCCTAGGGGTAATGTTGTTTACATGGGATTGCATGTTGGAGGCAGCTGGGGAGGGGGTGATACTATTTACATGGGACTGTATGTTAAAGGTGGCTGGGGAGGGGGTAATGTTATGTACATAGCATTGTATATTGCAGGGGCTGGAGAGATAGTGTGATGTTATTTACATGGGACTCTAAGGCAGAGGGAAATAGTATTATTTACATGTGACTGTATGGTGGAGGGGCTGAGGAATTATAATTTCTGAAGACACTAAAGGGAGGAATATAATGCAGGGGGCATTATAAATACTGGGGGCACTTCAGAATGATCATTATAACAGCAGGAGGTGATATAAATACTGGGGGGCTCTTCTACTAATGGTGGCAATCTTGGGGAGCGTTATCATGGCTGGGGGCACTGTAGGGGGCAGTATTACTAATGAGGGCATTCTAAAAGGGAATTACTATTGGTGGGACTTGGAGGAGCACTAATACTATGGGAGTCACTAATTTTTCTTCAGGATAGTATTTGGGGGTGTTGGGGAGCAGAGTGAGCAGCAGGATAACACTGTTGGGACTCCATGAAGAAAGCAGGTAGGGCAGCACCCCACAGGGTAGGTAGATGAGGGTGCACGTCTCCCAGAAGAGTGGTGAATCCCTTCAAAAAGCAGTCAGCATGTGAAAACAAAGTTGGAGGAGACAGCACGTCCTTGATGAAATTTTATTCCGGATGCCAGCAGGCCTTTATCAAGCATACATACACCACCAGTGAGAATCCTTAAATAACCATTAACTGCCATTCAGGCCACATGTACCGCCCAGTCTGTGGGTCATGTGATGGAGGCGTAGACAATCATACATACCATAACATACAGGGGGTCACACATCACTATATATAACATACAGGGGTCACATCACTATATATAATGTACAGGAGGTCACACATCTATATATAATGTACAGGGGGTCACACATCACTATATATAATTTATAGGGGGTCAGGCATCCCTATATATAACATACAGGGGGTCACACTTCACTATATATAATGTACATAATATATAATACACATCTGTATATACAGTATAAAGCAGGTCACTTTACAGAGGTTCACTGATCTCTATATGGAATGGTGGGCGTTACACATCAGTATATACAGTGTATGGTGGTGGGGTCAACTATTACTATATACAGGGGGTCAGTTATCACTATACACAGTATGCAGTGGTGGGGGTCACATATCACTGTATACCGTGTGCAGGAAGGAGAGGGCACATATTTACAGATGAGGACAGTAACTACTGCTGATATCACTGACTTCAGCCATACTGACAGCTCAGAAGGGGTTAAAGCTCCTGACCTGTTGGTTAGGCTGGAATAAACATGTCAGTGATAAGATCACATTGCAGAGTGGCCATAGACAGGACAGACACTAGGATTGCTCACACTTTGTTGTCCACAGCACCTTCCTGGCTCTGCTACATCAGTGCATTCAGTGAGGTTTATCACAGCTTCTCCTCAGTCTCTATTCCTCCTGCAAAGTTTCTTTATTTCAGCTTCTAACAAGTGTCCCTGCTAAACCTATGTAAGCCCTGTATAGACAGGACTGAAGTCACAGCAGAAGGCAAGCAACTCTGACACAAGCAGGGTGCCTCTAGGACCCAGAGAGCAGCAGACTCCTTCAGCCATGGACTAGAGCAGTGCAGGCATGGACGAGATAAGCAGTTGTGAGTGCAGGACAGAGGGGGTGTGGCTTCCAATAGCAAAAGAACCAGGCAGCTCTGCTTAAGAAGATATATTAGTAAGTTTAATGTCTTCCTACTTTCTATATAGTTTTAATAAGTGCTAACAAAGTGGCCAACCCCTTTAACAATCCGTTCCCTGCATTCCATAGTAGTCACACCAACGTACACTAATCCGCAGGGACAGTGCAATGTATAAATGACAAAGGAAGACTGACATGTTAGAAAGTGTTGAATATAGAATTTTTTGCCAGTTCTGGGATGTGTAAAGGATGGTCCCTTCTGCATCGCATTACAGTTGCTGCAACACAGACAGGGAAAACACCCTTTCTTCTGTGGAGCAAGGAAGGTTTGCATCAATGTGGACCGTGGACCTGGATCAGATCTAATAAGTGAATCTTTAAGATTCTTCACTCTCTTATATGCCATAATAGGTGGTTCATAGAAAGCCTGGATAACTGGATGTCCACGTTGAATTATATCCCAATTCTCACGTAGAATGTGTCCTATTGCTCGACTGTGTCGGTTATAGGTACTGACAAACGGGATCTTCCCAGTTCCGCTTTTCTTAGTAGATGCGGGTGGATGCAATAATTCCTCACGAGGTGTGACAGCAATTTTCCGTTTCAACATCTCCAAATTATTAATGGGGTATCCACGTTTGTGGAATTTAGAACCCATCTCGTTCAATCTTTGATCGCATAGTGGGTCTTGGTCAACAATGCGCCGTACTCTCAACATCTGTGATTTAGGTAATGAGGTCACCATGTTGGTAGGATGAAAGCTCTGGGACATAAGTAGGTTGTTCCTATCCGTTGGTTTAGTGAACAGATCAGTCCGAATGATGTTATCCTCCATTCTGTAAATAAGGACATCCAGAAATTGTAATTTTTCAGCAGAATAAACCATTGTGAATTGTAATTCGGGTTTGATACTGTTCAGTTCATTAAGAAATTCAGCAAGATTATCAATATCGCCCGTCCAGATGGCGAAGATGTCGTCAATATAACGCCACCAACACTGTAGATAGGGAAAAAAGGTTGAGTTGTGTACCACATTGCTCTCAAAGCAGTTCATAAATATATTTGCATATGTCGGCGCTATGTTCGACCCCCATTGCGGTCCCCCGCTTTTGTTTAAAGAATGTATCCTGAAACAGAAAATAGTTGTCGGTAAGTGTAATCTCCAATAGCTGTAACAGGAGAGTCCGTAGTTCATTAGAGTATTGTGAAGTTTCACTGCCATGAGGCCCCTTTCATGTCAGATAAAGGTATAGAGTGATACCACATCAAATGAAACAAAGAGTGCAGAGTCCGAAATCTGCAGTTGTGCTAATCTGGAAAGAAAATCAGTGATATCGCGTATAAAAGAGTCCGAAGTTATGGCAAAGGATCTCAGCATCTTATCAAGAAAAGAGGCAATAGGTGTAAAGACAGAGTCACTGCCTGAGACAATAGGTCGTCCCGGTGGGTGTTCCAGCCTATTGTGTATCTTGGGGATACAGTAGATGACAGGTGTTGTAGGATTCTTAATTGTAAGAAATTCAAAGAGGTCTACGTCAATCGTTTTAGACATCAGTGCCTCCTCCAATATAGTTCGTATCTTTCTCATGATATCAAACTTTGGATCACTCGTGAGAGGTTCATATACCTCCCTGTCATTCACTTGTCTGGAAATCTCAGCAATATAATCTGTGGTATCTTGTAATACCACGTCTCCCCCTTTATCTGCCAGTTTAACAGTGATATCCTTCCTGTCTTTTAGATTCTTAAGTGCCACCCTCTCTTCCTTTGTGAGGTTGTCCTTCACAAATGTCTCAAGGCAATGTGCCTGTCTTAAGTCAGAAATCCTATCAGAGACTATGTTGATATATGTCTCAATTGTGTGATCCCTCCTAGGAGGAAGGAATGTGCTCTTTTTCTTTAGGCCACATTCTTTTAAGGTCACCTCAGGAGAATCAGTGACATCATTGGACCTGTCAATACCAAGACCAATGGTGTCACCTTTAAAAAAGGCCTTCAATCTAAGTGTTCTAAAGAATTTTTGTAATTCAATCTCAATGGAGAACCAGTCAGTTTTAATGATAGGGCAGAAGGACATACCTTTATTCAGAAGGCTAGTCTCAGTTGGTGTGAGAACATGTGATGAAATATTCACCACTAGGTCTTGCTCTTGTATCTCTCTGAATACCTTCTGAATGGGAGTTTCCTGATCTCTGGAGCCTGTCCAGGCCTTCCTTTTATGTTTCCGTCCGGCTCTTCTCCATGGAAGTCGTCTGTTCGCTGGTGGGCTTGTCCTAAAAAAGACGCTGAATCTAAAGAGTCGGAGTCTGCTGTAGTATTGCCAGTTGTTTTGCCTCTGGTTCTCCTGGGTTGTCTTCCCTTTATTGGTTGTTGGTCGGTCTGTTGCCACCTGTAGACGTTTCCCCGTTGGTAATCTTCCATATCCCAATACCATTTCTGTCTCTTGGTTTCTTCAGTGTCAGTGCGATATTTATCCAAATGAGGTTGGAGCCGCTCCTTCAATGTTGAAAGTTCAGCAGGTGTAGCTGCAGTGATAATCTGTGACTCAATATTCAGGATTTTCTCTTTCAAAGTGTATACCTCTTCCTGTAGGTATTCTATATTAAGGAGAATGAGGTCCAATGAATACTTGTTAGAAATCTGTTCAAATCTCATGCAGAAGTTCTTATTATCAGGAAAGAGAGTTGGTCTCAATCTGGATCTAATACCTCTAGGGATCTTCTGGGATTTATAATATTCTATCAGGGTTTCCAAAGGTAGCTGTAAGGAAATTAAGGGAAGCAGTTCAGCTCCGATTCAAGGGATTGGGATTTGGGCTTTATTCAAATGAATGGGAGTTGAGCATGGGCATTACACACTACACAGAAAACTTTGAAATGATAATTAGGGAAATTGCAAAAGTAGTTGGTGTGGGGAAATCGAGTGTTTTAAGAATTGTGAAACTGCATAAAGCGTTGGGTACAACAAAAACATCCCTGAAAGGACTCTGAGAGAGAGAGAGAGGAAAAACAAACAAACTTCTTTTTTGAAATTCCTGGCAGGGGCAATGCTAGGCTAAAACATTCGGGCCTGGTCCCCTGATGTTTTTGTCCTAGGCCCCTAGGGGTAATGTTGTTTACATGGGATTGCATGTTGGAGGCAGCTGGGGAGGGGGTGATACTATTTACATGGGACTGTATGTTGAAGGTGGCTGGGGAGGGGGTAATGTTATGTACATAGCATTGTATATTGCAGGGGCTGGAGAGATAGTGTGATGTTATTTACATGGGACTCTAAGGCAGAGGGAAATAGTGTTATTTACATGTGACTGTATGGTGGAGGGGCTGAGGAATTATAATTTCTGAAGACACTAAAGGGAGGAATATAATGCAGGGGGCATTATAAATACTGGGGGCACTTCAGAACGATCATTATAACAGCAGGGGGCGATATAAATACTGGGGGGCTCTTCTACTAATGGAGGCAATCTTGGGGAGCGTTATCATGGCTGGGGGCACTGTAGGGGGCAGTATTACTAATGAGGGCATTCTAAAAGGGAATTACTATTGGTGGGACTTGGAGGAGCACTAATACTATGGGAGGCACTAATTATAGTATAGTATTTGGGGGTGTTGGGGAGCAGAGCGAGCAGCAGGATAACACTGTTGGGACTCCAGGTTGGGGGGTGATAGAAAAGTGTGGAAGCTAAGATGTCTGTGTGTCACACTCTGCAGAGACGAGGAGCAGCTGAGAGAAGTTGCCCAGACCGAATGGAGAATAGGATGACATAGAAGATCTACATCGTAGGAGACGTCACCTTGGAGGCACTGGATGTGAGAGGTATGTGCTGCTTGCTCTATAGCAAGTACAGCAAAAAGTGGTTGTGTGGAGGGCAGGGTCAACTTAGAGAATTGGGCCATATTCATTGGGGCTTTGGCCCCAGATCTTTTGAGATCCTAGCAACGCCCCTGGGTCCTGGAAGAAAAGGTAAACAACTCCATAAGATGATGCCCTGATTCCGAGAATAAGCATCATCAACCCTCAAAAAGAAGTGTGGATATAAAGAGAAATATTGCATTCCATGGGGTTGATAGTCATACCTCAACAGTGAGCCACCAACTTCTGGAATGGCTAGATGGCATGTCAAGAGGAAAGTTATTTTGATCCTTACCTGGGGAACCTCTTTGACCTGACCACATCTAATAAGCCCCAAAGTATGCAATTAAAGCTGCTGGACCAGAGACACTCCATCCTATTGAAGTCTATGGGTCCGCGAAAATATGGAAAGCGATCCTTTTTTTTTGCGGACATACTGAACTGTCCACAATAAAATGGATCCTTATTTTTGCGGACAGCATACGGACGTCTGAATGAGCCCTAAGAATGTTAGACAAAAACCAGGGGCCCAGGCCTATGTGAGACAGGGTGGAACAAATGGAAGACCATAAGATGCGATCAAAGGCCTTTTCCTCATCTACAGACAGGACCATTAGGGGAATGTAAAGAGTCTCGGCATAATGGATAACTTCCAGTGTTTTTAATGTATTGTTACGAGCCTCCCTCCTTGGCACAAATCCCATCTGGTCAGGGTGGATGAGAGAGGGCAAAGGCATTCAAACAATTTGCCAAAAGTTTGGCGTACATTTTAAGATCAACATTCAAAAGAGACATCAGGCGATAGGTCACACAGACCTGGGGTTCCTTTGGGATGACCGCTATATGCACCTGTGGCCTGGGCTGAGAAAGGAAGCTCAAATGACACTGTGTTTAAGACCCGAAGAAGGCCCTGGATTTCGCCACTCAATGCCGTACCATGTATGCCCTCTATCAGCGCATGAGTAGTTGCTGCTCTGGTAGGAATTGCACAGCCTCTGCCAGGTGTGTAGCTAAAGGCTCATGGGCCCCCCTTCCCTCAGTGCTTTGTGGCCAGGGGCAGGGAAGCACATAGCCTTCATGCTTCCTGAGGCAAAAATTAAAACTATACCCCCCCCCTCCAATCCCATGCCAAATTCTTGACCTAACCCCTTTCCTTCCAGCCAGAGGTGTAACTTGACGAGCAAACACTTTCTATAAAACCTGCGTCTTCTTATGTGGCACAAGGGTCTTTGGGCACCCCTTATAGCTACGCCCCTGGCCTCTGCTCTTGTGCTGCTACTCTGCTCTTGTGCTCCCACACTCTTTAGAGGCACACTCCAAAGAGTGTGGGAGGACCTTAGATTGTGAGCCCCATTGGGGACAGCGTGATGCTAATGACTGTAAAGCACTGGGGAATATGTCAGCACTATATAAGTGCGTAAAATAAATAAAACCACAACAACATTGAAAACTGCATCAAAATCATATGGCAGCTTTATCTGCAGCTCATCCGCTGTATGTAAACATACTCTAAGACACCTGTATAAAAGCAGAATTTATACAGTTCACTAATAACAAAACACTCAGTATATTAAAAGGGGACACCGCTCTCGTGTATCTGGAAATATTCAGGTGTGGCAAAACAATAACAAAGTAATGACTTTTTGTATCTCTGACTTGAACGTGTAAATAATAACAACAGGGGACAGGAAAGTGTCCCTTTAATATTAAAGCATTGATGTGCTGTTCTCGAAGAATGTAAATGATAATATGCATAATATGTTACCACTATATAAAGATTATTATTAATAATGTATGATGTTTCTCTATTGTTCCTGGTTCTGCGACTTACAGCAGAATTATGCATAAAGGTGGTGTCACTTTCATTGTGTCTGCAAGTGTTCCTAGTTTGTGTCTTCTAGGGTAATTCCTCCTAAAATATGCCCTTTAAAAAGGTGAGGCAGAAAACAACAAAGACATGTAAAGCAAAAGAGGCAAGGCACGCAAGTCTCTATGTTAATGTTTATCTTCAGTAAATATTCACATATATCACAGAATACATCCAAATTTAATAGTGGCCGATACAATTCCATGAAGTACATGTATCAAATGAAGATTGCCTGCATAGTCTATGTTCTTAGGTTGTACATTTTTTTCAAGAAAGAGCAGCACTCTTTTCCATGGGTTGAGTCTGGTATTGCTGCTAATCTCCTTTTCAATGGATAGTTTACCATAAATACACAAAAGCCTACATTTTTATGAATAGTGCATGGATTGGTACATTTATCTCTCATTTGTATTTTGCCAGCTATTTCAGCGGTGTGTCACTCATGAGCTAAAAGTAAGTGGTTCCGGAGAATCAGCATCATAATAATTGCAGCCCAGGCCTTGAAAAGAGTGAAATCTACCTGAGAAGAGTCATGGTTATTCCTAATCTCCTTCTTTCCCGCCCATCTGCTGATGATTGTCAGTTCTCTCCTGGAGAGAACGGTAGAAAACTAGGTAGAAGATTGTCAGTCATCAGCAGGTGGGCAGGGATAGAGCTTCTCAGGTGGCTAGGACTCTTTTCCAGGCCCAGTCTACAATGATTGTGATGTTGGTTCTCGGCAACCACTTACTTTTAAATTATAAATGACAGACCGCTGAAATCAACTCACCTGTCTCTACTTTATTCTGCCATTAGTATGGGCAGCATAAAGTTGATGTACATGTACGGCGTTATGCGCCTGCAGTTGTATGGAGGGGGATGCAGCTCCCTCTGCCTTCCAATCGGAGCCCCAGTAGTGAAGTTGCAGGGGTCCGTTCGGTTGCCATGGCAGCCTGGACGCTGCTAACATGATCCAGGCCTGCCATAGCAATCTTCATACTGAGCTATGCACAAGGCATGTCTCAGAATGGAGGGAGTAAAAATCCTATTCACCCTAATAGATCTTTATTAGGGTAAATGGGAGAGGGGATCAAAAGATCCCATGTACTATCACGCTAGCAACTTATATTTAAAATTTAAAGAACCCCTTTTTGCCCATTTTACATATAAAAATATATAAACAATAAATAGACATATTGGTTATCGCCACTTCCAAAAACGTCTGAACTATTACATTTTTTTTATTTTTTAAATTCCTGTTTGGTGAACGCGGTAACGGAAAAAAAACGAAAAACACATGGTTTGCCATTGAATTATGGTGATCAAAAAGTCGTACATACTACAAAAACAGTATCAATGAAAACTACATTTTGTTACACAAAAAACAAGCCCTCATACAGCTCTGTAGGCCGAAATATAAAAAGTTATGGCTGTCAGAATATGGCAATGCAAAAAAAATTTAGATTTTTCCAAATGGTTTTCATTTTTTTAAAAGTAGTAAAAGAAAAAAAACTATTTAAATTTGGTATCGCTGCATTCGTATTGAGCTTCAGAATTAGGACGTCAGGTCATTTTTAGTGCATAGTGAACAACATAGTGTGATCTCAAAACCCCAAAAACAAGTGCGGAATTCTGTTTTGTTGTTTTATTTTTCAATTTTAAAAAAATAATTTTTGCTCCCATTTTCCAACACGAGACATAGTAAATTAAATGGTGGCATTAAGAAATGTATTGTCCTACAAAAAATAAGCTCTCATATAGCTATGTGAACGGAAAAATAAAAAAAATTATGGCTATTGGAACATGGGGGGAAAAGTCCAAAATGCAAAAATGAAAATAGGCCCAGTCTTTAACCCATTCACGCATTTGGACGTAACTGTACGTCCAAATCGCAAGTAGCTTACTGCATTTGGATGTACAGTCACGTCCAAACTGCTTACCAGGGCTGTAACACATCGTGTCTCCCAGAGAGCAGAGGCACCAGAGAAGCCAGGAAGGGACCAATTAGAGTGGTGGACCCACCAAAACCAAGAGCATGCAAACCACCATCAGGCAGAAGAACCACAATATCAGGGTGTGCCCCACGGGGCAGGCTCAGACTGGCCAACAGGGGCATAGGGGAATCTCCCGGTGGGCCCCTAGTCTCCCACCCCTTGTACAAGTGGCACATAACACAGTAGACTTAGTGCACTACATACATATATTCAATGTACAGCACCTCAACCAGCCGATGTTCATATACAAAACTTGATAAATTATTAAAGAAACTCCCCAGTTTATTATTATAAACACGATCAGAGCTGAGATGACTTCAAGGTATAGAGGAAAGCTACCAGTGTCCTTTTCTCCCCAGGTCCTACCTTCTCAAAGTTGCTGCAGGGACCCCCATATTCAATCATCTGGTAGCATCTTGCTGCTGTGTGAGCAGGTGCTATTTGAATTTATCTGTACGGAGGGCCCCCAAAATAAATTTTACTGGTGGGCCCTAGGCATCCCAGGCCGACACTGCCCGGGGGAACCTGGGTGAGTCTACCCTTCACTGGGGTCCAGGAAGCACCAGAGCAAGGACTTCCATGGTGAGTACTAGTAGTGAATACTACTCCCATCAGTGCCACTCCCATCCTCTGCCCCACTCCCTTCCCAGGCTTGCTGCACTTTGTATTATGGACTAACTAGGCATCTCTCAAGCCGTTCTTTTAGCCTCTCACAGAAAGGCTTACACTCTTAATTTGATATTTTACACAGTAACTCTTCTCTCCAGCCGACAAACACCAAAACAGAGAACCAATGAAGAACTACTTCCACAAGATAATAGGACAACCTCAGCTTCATGGGGTTTACTGATACTGCAGTCAATTCCCATAGGGAGCCGTGTAGAGGATGGGAGTGGTAAAGGCCCTGAGTTAGTGTTGTGTTACGGTGTCTGAACTCGTCGCTCCATGGAGTCTGTTGCAGCGAAAGTTATCATACTGAAGAGGCCATAGTTGAACATAACATAGTTCTTTTTACTAAGTACAACTTAGAACTTGAAATGCATACATACAGCAGCACGGTATTTTAATGCAATTTTTCTCTGGCACCAAATGAGGAGGTATGGTGGCAGGTTGGATGGCTGTAGCTTGGCACTTAGATGGTACTGACCTAGTGGTTGTTTGGTGATGGGTGGCCCAACTGTAGTCCCTCTTCTCACACAGTACCTTCAGTATGATTCTTGAAAGTGGATGGTCTGCGAGGTCAAGTATCTCTGGATACTTGACCTGGATATAGTTCTCTGGAGTGCTATACAAGCTATTTTCCAGCTCCCCCACTATCAAGATAGGACCTCTCATGTCCCCTCTCTGCCTTGCACTTCTCTAAACTACTCTCTCTCTCCTAGACCTCCCTTTCCTGGCAGGAAGTCGGACCAGCCCAGTATACCAGGAGAGGTGGAACAGCCATTGCCAACCAGTACCTCCTCTGCTGGATAAAATTACATAGTGTGCATGAAATACATACACATATAACAGATTGCATATATATCTATAAATGCAGCAATAAAGAACACAATAGTAGTACCCCAGGTATGGAGTACTACAACACCTTTTCAGACCCTAACTCTATATTGCAGCAGTAGAACAAATCTGTGTCTTCTGCTTTTACTCCTTGGCCTGAAGAACTACCAAAGAGTTATAAACAAGAAAAAGTTCACCTTTTTCTCACAAGAAATAGCAAACACAAGCAACAGGCCAGCACAACTAATAAATTCATGCTCCCTAAAGCCTCTTTCATACCTCAGTGTTTTGGGCAGCAATTTCCATCAGTGATTGTGACCCAAAACCGGGATTGGGGCCCCCACAGTCATAAGGGAAAGATCTGCACCTGTTCTGTGTTTAGAGCGACTCCTGGTTTTGGCTCATTATCACTGATGTAAATCACTGACTGAACACTGACTGTGCGGAACGGGTGTGGACCCATTCATTTCAATAGGAGCCACAAAAGATGCGGACAGAACACCGTTTGCTGTCCGCATCCGTGGTTCAGTTCCGTGGCTCAGCTGAAAAGATGCAGCTTAATAGGCATTTAACCCCTTCCCGACTAGCGCCGTACATTAACACTACGGCGCGCTGATCAGGCAGGTGCAGGAGCTGCGCCCGCCCGATCAGCGGTGGGGGTCCGGCTGTGCCCAGTAGCCGGGCCCCGGCATCGGTGAAAATACAGATGCCGGCGCATTAACCCTTAATGTCCCACGGTCAGCGCTGACCGCGGCACATGTGGTGTGCGGCGTGAAGGGGGACCCGATGGCTTAGATGGCAGCCCGATGCCTTCCTTAGGTATCTGGCTGCCATCTATGAAAGCCTGTGAGATCCAGCCCTCACGATCTCACAGGCTGTGAGCTTTAAGTGTATTACCATCAGTAATACTATCAGGTGTATTGTAATGCATTGTAAAAGAGATCAGACCCCCAAAAGTAAAAAAAAAATGTGAAAAAAGAGTTTAAAAAAGTTAAAAAATAAAGTTTAAAAAAATTTTAAAGTTTCAAGTAAAAAAAAAAAGCGTCCTTTTCACAAAATCAAGTAAAAAAAAATTGTAAAAAATAGGGAAAAAAAGAAAAAAATAGACATATTAGGTATCGCCGTGTCCGTATCGACCGGCTCTATAAAAATATCACATGATCCACCCCGCCAGGTGAACGCAGTAAAAAAAAAAGTATAATAGCAGGCGATCAAAAAAGCGTATGTACCCCAAAATGGTATCAATCAAACTGTCATCTTGTCCCTCAAAAAATGAGACCCTACCTAAGACAATCGCCCGAAAAATAAAAAAATATATGTCTCTCAGAAAATGGCAACACAAAAAAAAAATATTTTATTTTGTTCAAAAATGCATCTAATGTCTAAAACTTTTCAAAAATAAAAATGTTAGACATATCAGGTATCACCACATTCGTAGCAACCTGCTCTATAAAAATATTACACGAGATGGCCCCCCAGGTGAATGCTGTGAATTTTTTTTTTAAAAAAACTATGCCAAAACAGCCTTTTTTTCCCCTCTTGCCTCACAAAAAGTGAGGCAATCAAAAGGCGATCAAAAAGGCGTATTCAACCCAAAATGGTACCAATCAAACCGTCATCTTGTCCCGCAAAAAATGAGGCCCTACCTGAGACAATAGCCCAAAAAATAAATAAAATATGGCTCTCCGAAAATGGCAACACAAAAAATACTTTATTTATTATTAATGTCTAAAACTTTCCAAAAATAAAAATGTTAGACATATGGGGTATCGCCGTGTCCGTAACAACCTGCTCTATAAAAATATTACATGAGAATGCTGAGAAAATTTTTTTTAAAAAAAAACTATGCCATTTTTTTCCCTCTTGCCTCACAAAAAGTGTAATAGCAGGCGATCAAAAAGGCGTATTTACCCAAAAATGGTACCAATCAAACCGTCATCTCGTCCCGCAAAAATTTATACCCTACCTAAGACAATCGCCCAAAAATTAAATAAAATATGGCTCTCAGAAAATGGCAACACAAAAAAAGGTTTTATTCTGTTCAAAAATGCATCTAATATCTAAAACTTAAAGGGGTTCTGCAGTTGTTTAAAGCTGATGATCTATCCTCTGGATAGATCCGTAACAACCTGCTCTATAAAAATATTACATGAGATGGCCGCCCAGGTGAATGCTGTAAAAATTTTTTTTTTAAAACTAGGCCAAAACAGCCATTTTTTCCCTCTTGCCTCACAAAAAGTGTAATACCACGCGATCAAAAAAGCATATGTACCCCAAAATGGTACCAATCAAAACTTCATCTCATCCCGCAGAAATTTATACCCTACCTAAGACAATCGCCCAAAAAATAAAAAAAATAAATTAATTCTGTTCAAAAATGCAGCTAAAGTGTAAAATTTAACAAAAATAAAAATGTTACACATATTGGGTATCACTGTGTCCGTAACAACCTGCTCTATAAAAATATCACATGATTTGCCCCCTCAGCTGTAAAAAAATAAAAAAAATAAAAACTATGCCAAAACAACTATTTTTTTCACCTTGACTCACAAAAAGTGTAATACCAAGCAATCAAAAAGTCTTATGTACCCCCAAATGGTACCAATGAAAACATCACCTCATCCCGCAAAAAATGAGCCCCCACATAAGACAAGAACTCAAAAAAATATCAATGGCACCCGCAAACCAATCCATCAAAATCTGTGCTGCAAAATCCATATGGCGCTCCTTCTGTTCTGAGTCCTGCCATGTACCCCCACAGCAGTTTACCACCACATATGAGGTGTTCTCTCCTGTTACCCCTTGTGAAAATGAAAAATTTGGGGCTAAAGCAACATTTTATTAGAAGAAATGAAACTTTTCATTTTCACAGCCAAGTGTTTCCAAATTCCGTAAAACGCTTAGGGGGTCAAAGTGGCCAGTATCCCCCTTAATATATTCTTTGAAGGGTGCAGTTTCCAAAATGGGGTCACTTTTGGAGGGTTTCCACTGTAGGGGTACGTCAGGGTCTCTCAATTACAAAATGGTGCCTAAAAACCATTCTAGCAAAATCTGCCTCCAAAATTCATATGGCGCTCCTTTTCTTCTGACCACTGCCACAAACCCATAGAGACGTTTACCACCACATATGGGGTATTTCTGTAAACTGCAGAATCAGAGCAATGTATATTGAGGTTTAGTTTGCTGTTAACCCTTGCTCTGTTGCAAGAAAAAAATTATTAACATGAATAATTACCAAAACAGTGAAATTTTGAAATTTCACCTCCATTTTCCTTTAATTCTTGTTGAACACCTCAAGGGTTAACAAAGTTTGTAACATCAGTTTTTTTTATAATTTGAGAGGTGTAGTTTCTAAAATGGGGTCATTTATGGGTGGTTTCCATTACGTACGCCCCTCAAAATCACGTTATAACTGAATTGGTGCTCAAAAAAATGGTTTTGGAAATATTGTTGAAAATTTGAAAAATGGTTTCTAAACTTCTAAGCCTTCTAACGTCCTAAAAAAGTAAAATGACATTTATAAAATGATGCCAACACAAAGTAGATATATGGGGAATGTAAAATAATTATTTTTGGAGGTATTACTATGTATTTTGAAAGTAGAGAAATTGAAATTTGCAATTTTTTCAAAATTTTTGGTAAATTTGGTATTTTTTTTTATAAATAAAAAGGAAATATTTTGCCACAAATTTACAACTTTCGTGAAGCACAATATGTGACAAGAAAACAATCTCAGAATGGCCTGGATAAGTAAGAGCGTTCCAAAGTTATTACCACATAAAGTGACACGTCAGATTTGCAAAAAATGGCCTGGGCAGGAAGGTGAAAACAGGCCCGGGGTTGAAGGGGTTAATAGGCAAGAATAGGCATTTTCTATTATGGTTGCAGCTATGTGCGGTCCACAAATTGCAGAACGCACATGGCCGCTATCCATGTTTTGCAGAGCCACAAATTGCGGATCCTCAAAGCACTACGGCTATCTGAATGGGCCCTAAGACATCTGATCGACTACTCCATCATTCCTGTGCAGTACTAAGGCTCTGTTCACACTTTTGCTGTCTGTTCACATTGCTGTCTGTGTCAGGTAAGTACATGATGAGAGTACATTAACAGAGAGTTAATGAAAAATAGTACTACCGGCTGTCAAGAAATCCTGATTATATCAAAGATTTATTATGTACGTAGGAATGGGGGCTAAGTAGAGCATTGTAAGAATTGACAAACAGCTTAAGGCTACTTTCACACTAGCGTTTTAAAATTCCGGTATTGAGTTCCGTCATAGGGGCTCAATACCGGAATAAAACGCTTCAGTTTTGTCCCCATTCATTGTCAATGGGGACAAAACTGAACTGAAGACAACGGAATGCTCCTGAAAGCATTCCGTTCCGTCTTCAGACCGGAGAACAAACCGCAGCATGCTGCGGTTTGCTCTCCGGTCCAGGCATCCGCACCAAGACGGATCCGGAATGACCCCCAATGCAAGTCAATGGGGGTGGATCCGTCTGGTGTGACCATAATGGTAACCGGATCCGTCCTCCATTGACTTTCAATGGAGTCCATTACGGATCCGGGTACACATAGACACATACAGACATAAACATACACACACATAAAGACATACAAACACACATACATACTTACATGCTCCCCGGCAGGTCTTCGGAGCGTCAGGACGGCTCACACAGGTCACGATTCCACCAGGCGCCCAGCAGAGGGCGCTGTGGGGAATCGTGACCTGTGTGAGCCGTCCTGACGCTCCGAAGACCTGCCGGGGAGCATGTAAGTATGTATGTGTGTTTGTATGTCTATATGTGTGTGTATGTTTATGTGTATGTACTGTGTGACATGTGTGGGGCCGGAGCGCGGTTCCGGCTCCACACATGTCACTGCGGCAGGCCTGATCCGGCAGCACCCTTCACCTGCCGGATCAGGCCTGCCGCCAGTGTGAAAGTAGCTTAAGCTGAGTTCACATTTCAGTTATTTGTTCAGTTATTTTGATCGGTTATTGTAAGCCAATACCAGTAGTGAAGCCTCCACAGAGATAAGGTGTAATGAAAAGATATTGGCCTGTTCTGTGTTTTTGTCCCGCACCTATTTTTGCCTCACAATAACTGATGGAAATAACTGACAAAATAACTGAAGTGTTAACTCAGCCTTAGGGTTCATTAAGACAACTGTATGAATGGGTCCGCATCCATTCCGTAATGTTGCGAAACGGGTGCGGACCAATTCGTTTCAATGGTACTGCAAAAGATGTGGAGAGCACACCATTGTTCAGTTCTGTGGCCCCACAAAAAAGATAGAGCATTTCTATCATAGGGCCGGCAATGTGCAGTCCACAAAATGCAGAACAGGCCCGGTATTTTCAAAGCCGCAATTTAGGTACCACTAAACACTTACGGCTGTCTGAATGAGTTTCCCACTAGCATACGGAGATCCAGCAGGCTGTTCTGGCAGGTATTTTTCCATCCGATTTTCTGCATATTTGCTGGGTTGTGGCCGGATCTCTATCTGTCCCTATTATAGTTCATGGCGCTGGCGAGCATTCAGATAGCACACGGCTGGATCTGCCAGTCTGTTCGTCCACATGAGCACTGATGAAGAATACCACTCCATAGCTTTGAAGTTTAGCTCACTAACGTGTACTGTAATATTGCATGTGAACTAGAGATGAGCAAAGTTCTTGGAGTTCGTTTCATGTCCGATTTGTTGAATTGAAAAATTTAATTAGTGACTGAAAAGATTCTACAGCAATCAAATATGCTCCAAGTAGCCTAAAAATTGGTATAGTACGTTGTTATTGAATTTTTAAATTTTTCTAAAAAATGTTGCTTTCTCTCCTTCTCCATTAAGTTCCATCCCCACCTATCCCTTGATTGAACTTGATGTACTTATGACTTTTTTACACTATGTTCAATATGTAACTCAATGACAGCAAAAGCAAATAATGTCAGTGACGCTGTAAAAGCATGGCTGATGATGTTAACCCCTTAATGACTGGGCCATTTTGCACCTTCGTGACCAGACTTATTTTTGAAAATCTGACATGTATCACTCTATGTAGTGATAACTTTGAAACACTTTTACTTATCCAAGCCATTCTGAGATTGTTTTCTCATGACACATTGTACTTCATGACAGTCATAAATTTGAGTCAATATATGTCACCTTTATTTATGAAAAAATCCCAACTTTACAAAAAATTTAGAAAAATTCACAATTTTCTAAATTTCTATTTCTCTGCTTTTAAAATTGAAAGTGATATCTCATAAAATATTTATTATTTAACATTACCCATATGTCTACTTTATGTTTGCAGCATTTTGTAAATGTCATTTTATTTTTTTGGGACGTTAGAAGGCTTAGAATTTTAGAGGCAATTCTTACATAATCCACTAAAAGTGGATTTACAAAATCCACTTTTTAAGGACCAGTTCAGGTCTGGAGTCACTTTGGCAGATTTACCATTTTAGTCCATTTTTTCTTTAACACATCTAAGGTTAACAGCCAATCAAAACTCAAATATTTATTACCCTGATTCTGCGGTTTACAGAAACACCCCACATGTGGTGGTAAACTGCTGTATGGGCGCATGGCGGGGTGCAGAAGGAAAGGAGCGCCGTATTGTTTTTTGAAGTCAGATTTTGCTGGACTGGTTTTTAGACACCATGTCCCATTTGAAGCTCCCCAGATGCACCCTATAGTACAAACAATCAAAAAGTGACCCCATTTTGGAAACTACGGGATAAGATGACAGTTTTATTGGTACTATTTTGGGGTACATATGATTTTTAATCGCTCTATATTATTTTTTGGGGAGGCAAGGTAACCGAAGAATGGATGTTTTGGTACTGTATTTCTTTTTTGTTTTTTATAATGTTCATCTGACAGGTTAGATCATGTGGTATTTTTATAGAGCTGGTTGTTATGGACGCGATGATATCAAATATGTCTACTTTCTTTGTTTGTTTGTTTTAGCTTTACATAATAAAGCATTTTTGAGAAAAAATATGTTTTTGTGTCTCCATTTTCTGAATGCCATATATTTTTTTATTTTTTTTCCGATTGTCTTGTGTAGGGGCTCATTTTTTGCAGGAAGAGTTGAAATTTTTTATTGGTACCATTTTTGGGTAAATATGATTTTTTGATTATTCATTATTACACTTTGGGGCAAGGTGACCCAAAAATTGGGAATTTTGGCACAGCTTTTATTTATTCATTTTTAATGCGTTCACCTGAGGGGTTAGGTCATGTGAGATTTTTGTACAGCAGGTTGTTACGGACGTGGCAATACCCAACATGTGTACTTTTTTTTATTTATTAAGGTTTACACAATAATATCATTTTTGAAAGAAAAAAAATAATGTTTTAGTGTCTCCATAGTCTGAGAGCTGTAGTTTTTTTATTTTTTGGGCGATTGTCTCAGGTAGGGGCTAATTTTTTGCGGGATGAGATGACGGTTAGATTGGTACTATTTTGGGAGCAATTCACCTTTTTGATAGCTTGGTATTACGCTTTTTGTGATGTAAGATGACAAAAAATTGCTCCACAGCAGAGCAGCGTCCCGATGGGAGGAAGCTCCTTCCCTCTCTTCTGGCCACACCATCGGTGCGCTGCCAGCGCACCGCAGCGCCCGATGGGGGAGGGAGCTTCCTCCCTGTTAACCCCTTCCATGCCGTGGTCCCTACGGACCGCGGCATGGAAGGGGTTAAACGGCCGACATCACTGCCAGCAGCGATGTCGGCCGTTACATTAGATTGTCAGCTGTATGTTACAGCTGACAATCTAATACCGCTCGGTCATCCTGATATTGGGGGGGGATTGAAGGCGGGGGGGGGGGTTTGATGTAACTTACATGCTGTGGGCGGGCGGGGAGGGCAGGGCAGGTCCCGCTCAGCCATCCTGAAGCATTAGAACATAGCAGTGCAGCCCCGATGTCCTCAAGGACATCGGGGCTGCGCTGCTGAACTCTGCGATTGGTCAGTCAAATCTGACTGACCAATCGCAGGGGTTCTAAGGCGGGGACCACTGCGATTGGTCCCCTGCCGGGTGTCCGGACAGCTCTGCTGTCCGTGACACCAGTTTGCAAGCAAGTGTCACCGCAAGTGTACTTGTGGTGACACTTGGAGCTCATGACGTACTGTGCACGTCATGATGCGGTAACTAACACCACATCATGACGTACATAGTACGTCATCAGTCACTAAGGGGTTAAAGAGGTTCTCCAGGAATTAAGAAAATGAAAATACTTAAAGTAATATTTAAGCAATCATCAGGGGAAATAAAATGGCCGCTGTCCTATTAGTACACACAAAACCTGTCCTAATCATACAGGAGGACAAGTTACTTCAGTGAGGTAAAGAGCTGCCTCATCCTCCTCTCTGCTTGTCAGGGATCATGATCCTGAATACAGATGATAAGATCTTCATCTAAATCTCTGTGGAAATGGAGTTCATGAGGAGACATGAAGTACAGAGATTACGGATAGGACAGACTGTGGTAATGGAGTCTACACACATCCTCACCTCCTCTCTGTACCGCATTTCTCCTCATGAACTCCATTACTACAGGGATTCATCTGAAGATCTTTTAAGCTGTATTGAGGATCATAATCATCATAGGAAGAGCATAAGCTAATTAAAACTTCACTTTTATTATTTTATGCTAAAATTAACCACAATCGGAATTGCACATAGGTCCACACGCTGTCATCTACTTCTCAGGTCGCAGGACTCTTGATGTTTTTCACCTATTTATTGCGCTTGCACTTTATCTTGAATTCTGCATATGTTTGTATTTCTAATCATGGTATATCAGTGGGAATTGTTACTCTATTCAATCAAGTCCTGCGATATAGTAAACCACAGTAAACCGTGGACAATAGCAAAAAGTTATCTTAATGTTATGTCTTGTAGGGGTTAGGGTACACCCTGCACAACCCCTTTACGGCCTCATGCACACAAATGTATTTTCTTTCAGTGTCCGCTCCATTTTTCTTGCGGACCATATGTGGAACCATTCATTTCAATGGGTCTGCAAAATAAATGGAAGGTGCATTGCATTTCCGTTCTGCAAAAAAATAGAACATTCCTATTATTGTCTGCATTACGGACAAGGATAGAACTGTTTTATTAGGGGCCAGCTGTTCCGTTCTGCAAAATACTGAATGCACACGGATATCATCCGTATTTTTTGCGGATCCATTTTTTGCGGACCGCAAAATACATACGTTGCGTGCATGAGGCCTAAGAGTGTAGTGGTTGAAGTATGGTATAAAGTATAGTATTCAAAAAAGAAGAGGAGCACCTGTCCTTTTTACTTTCTCTTCTTTTTTGTGGTTCAATAGATTTTTATTAATTTTGATGACAGATTAAATATCATAGTAACGTCAATACAACGTAACAGATAAATAAAGAAAGAAATATTGTTGAACAAACATTGCACATTTCGTGATAAGTAGTTACAAATGCAATTATAGTAAATAAAGGAGCATATAGTACGTAAGCTGCAATGATACAGTAGGCAAAAAAGGGGGAGGTTACCACACATTATCTGGTAAAGGGGAGGCATATTTACTTGATAGCCATGATATCCAACCATTATGAGTTTTAATCCTGGACCACAAGGATGGAGCAAAAATGAATTCGCAGTGCATGTGAAAATTAAGCAAACTCGTTATTGCTGCTAGGTCTGGCATGTCCGGTAATTTCCAATTTTGGGCAATTACATGGCGCGTAGCAGTCAGAACATGGGCAACTATCCATCTGAATGGCGGGGGGATGTTTTCCATACCCATATTCAGTATTGCCATCTCCGGAGACAACTTAAAATTAACCTCCGTGACTTCAGATATTATATCAGCAACTTTGCTCCATAACCCAGCTACAGATGGGCAGATCCACCACATATGAGACGGTGTACCTCTATAACCACAGGCTCTCCAACACAGTGGAGAATATGTAGGGGAGAAATGAGCTATGCGGTCCGGAGTTAAATACCATCGGAACTGCAGTTTCCTGTTTCTCTCCGCATGATTAATGCATTTCGAGGATTTGACTGCCCAAGCAAGGGCCGTCTTCCACTGCTCTAGGAAAAACTCTTTATTTAGTTCTCGTTCCCAGCACAGCATAAATTTGGATTTACCCAAAATGGAAGCTGGTAAAATAGCTGAATAAATGCTAGACAGGCTGCCTGTAGATATAGGTCTACCAGTAAATAAAGAATTGAGCACACAATGTTTCCTGGTATGCATCCTGTGGTTAAGCTTCCCTAAAAAGTGTCTAATTTGGAGATATTGGTAAAATACCTTATTAGGAAGGTCATATGTGATATGAAGGGAAATTCTAACAACTGTCTATTGCTATATAGCTGCCCAATAAGTAGCACTCCTCTATCTGTCCAAGCCTTAAGAACCAAGTTTGGAATTAAGTATTCCAGACCAGCAATGGGAAGATCTAATAAGCTCAAGTTCAAGCAAGTGCCTGAACGGATCAAATATCTCCATGCAAAGACAGTAGCCTGCATTGTGTGTAACATGGTGGGCATCTGTGGGACCCCTAACACAAAGGAAGCTAAGAAACTTTTCAATGACTGTCTTTTCACAAAGTGCTCTTCAATGAGAATCCATTTTTGAGGAGATACTGGATTCCACCATTCTCTCGCCTGGTCGCCCAAACTAGCCAGATAATATTTATGTATGTTAGGTACCCCCAGCCCCCCTTCTTTTAATGGTGGATATAAAGTGGCCGCCGCTACCCTAGGTCTCTTGTTTCCCCAAATAAACCGTGAAATAACACTCTGAAGTTTCTGTATAAACATCCTTGGGATGTGCAACGGGATGCACCTGAAGTAATACAGAATTTTTGGCAGAATCATCATTTTTACTGTGTTAATCCTTGCGATCCAGGACAGAATTAAGGACGAATATCTGTGCAGATCTTTCCCAATATCCTCCAATAAAGCCTTCATGTTTATATGAACTACCCTTTTAATGGTAGTTGGTAAAAGGATCCCTAAATACGTAATATGATCTTCTACCCATTGGAAGTTTAGCAGTCGCTGGATTTGGCCTCTGGTTTCCGGGGGAACATGAAGCGGAAGGATATTAGATTTAGTTATATTCAGCTTATAGTAAGACACCGTGGAGAACTGCTGTAAGATGCTAGAAGCTTCTTGCAGAGAACGAAGAGGATCTGTCAGAGTTAGGATAACATTGTCCGCGTAGAAGCCTATGACGTGTCTTTGGTCTCCTATCTGGACACCAGAAACTTGGGTAGCGGATCGAAATAATTCAGCCAACGGTTCCATAATTAGGGAGAACACCAGAGGGGACAGTGGGCACCCCTGCCTGGTACCGTTGGTGATGTGGAATGGGGAGGAAAGAAAACCAGAGGCCAAAACTCTTGCAGAAGGGGAGGAGTATAGACTCATAATTGCAGTGAGGATATTGTCCCTAAAACCAAACTTACTGAGTACTTGTTCCAGAAACCCCCAATGCACTCTGTCAAAAGCTTTCTCTGCGTCTAATGACACTAGAATTGTGGGGATTCTGGAAAGCTCCGCAACCTGCAGTAAATCTAACATACGTCTGGTTCCATCCCTACACTGCCTTTTAGCTACAAAACCAACTTGGTCTGGATTAACCAGAGACCGAAGTACATTATTGATGCGTAAAGCAAGAATCTTAGCAAACATTTTTATATCAACGTTTAACAGTGATATCGGGTGGAAATTAGCAGGTGTGGTAGCAGGTTTACCTGGTTTAGGCAGAGTAATTATTGTCGCCGTAAGCATCTCAGGAGGAATATAACTCCCCATCATGAAACCATTAAACATTTTTCCCAGGTGAGGAAGCAAAGCAGGAGCAAATACCTTATAGTAATCCGCCGAATACCCATCTGGTCCTGGTGCTTTATGCATTTTAGTTGACTTAATAACTTTCTGGATCTCCTCAGAGGTTATAGGGCTATTGAGCTCTGATAGGACCTCTGGGGAAAGCGAAGGTAGGTTAATCCCCTGAAGAAATGCAGAGATTGTATTCGAGGTAGGCTGAGGTGTGGCAGGGTCCAGTTTTAGGTTGTACAAGGAAGAGTAGTAATTTGCAAATGCCTCCGCGATTTTTTGCGGGTGAGTTACTACTGAAGAGTCGGCTAGATGGAGAGAATCTATTTTTGCGGCAGCTGCTCTGCGATTCAATCGCCTGGCTAAAAGAGCACCTGCCCTGTCACCCATGTGATAGTGGTCAGCTTTAAGCTTTCGCACAGCGTGCTCATGTTTATATAATAACAGCGCTCGCAGTTGAAGCCTCAAAGAAAGAAGCCGCTGATGTGTGGGAGCGTCAGAAGAGGTCTTAAATTTAGCCTCTAACAGAGATATTTCAGATGTTAGTGAAGCTAAATGATGTTCTCTATGCCTCTTAAGTCTAGCCGCTTCTTGCAACAAAAGACCCCTCATATATGCCTTATGTGAGCACCATAGTGTGGATATAGACACATCTTCAGTGTCATTAAATGTAAAAAATTCTCCCATAGCGGCAGTCAGCCTATTGACTCTATCTTTACTGCGTAATAGAAAGGGATTCAACTTCCAGTTTGGCCGGGGTGGGCTAGGAAGACCATTCTCTAGTATAATGTGGACCGGCGCATGGTCGGACCATGTAATGCTCCCAATTCCGGACTCAGAAACCTTAAACAAAAGATCCTTGGAGACTAAAAAATAATCAATGCGTGACTGAGACAGATGCACTGAAGACATGAACGTGCAGTCTCTTTCTCCTGCATGTTGGTATCTCCAAATATCGTGAAATCTTGTCTCTTTAAGCAAGTTTCTAAGATCTGGTCTAGCTGTTTTAGTAGCCCTAGAGCAATCTAAATCGCAGTGCACAGGGATATTAAAATCACCACCAATAATTACAGCTCCAGCCGCTACCTTCTGCACCTTCCTGAAAAATCTGCGGAGGAAAGAAACCTGTCGGGAATTGGGAGCATATACGGCCGCTACAGTATACAGCACATTATCAAGCAAATTTACTTTCTCTTCTTTTATGATCCACCCCGATTTTGGCTTCCACAACTGCATGAAGAACCTGACTGTGTGTCCCTGAACCCTCTGGGAGTGGACAGACGCTCTTTAGAAAAGGTTCTGAGCTTTGTCTACTCCTGTGTGTTTATGTCATTCATCAGGAAAGTGTTTTCACGTTAAAGCATTAATGTGCTGTTTTAGAAGAATGTAAATTGTAATGTGCTGTGCAATATGTTACCACTATATAAAGATTATTATTATTATTGTGTGATGTTTCTCTATTGTTCCTGGTTCAGTGACTTACAGCAGAATTATGCGTTAGGGTGGTGTCACTTTCATTGTTCCTAGTTTGTGTCTTCTAAGGTAATTCTCCCTAAAATATGCCCTTTAGAAAGGCGAGGCAGAAACCGTACAATGTACAAAAGTACCTGTAAACCAAATGAGACAATGCACGCAAGTCTCTGCATTATGCCTCATTCACACGTCAGTGTTTTGATCAGTGATTTCCATCAGTGATTTTGAGCCAAAACCAGGTGCAGCTCTAAACACACAACAGGTGCAGATCTTTTACTTATACCTTATGTCTGTGGAGGCTCCAATCCTGGTTTTGGCTCACAATCCCTGATGGAAATCACTGACCAAAACACTGGCGTGTGAATGAGGCTTAAATCTTTATCGTCAGTAAATATTTCACATATATCACAACAAACATCAGAGGTTAATAGTGGCCGATACAATTCCATGAAGTGTAAATATTAAATGAAGATTACCGGCATAGTCTCTGTTCTTGGGTTGTAAATTGTAATTTTTTATCCCCAGAAAGAGCCATACTCTTTTCCATGGGTTGTGTCTGGTATTATTTACTGTTAATCGTCATTTCAGTGGATAGAGGTTACTATGGATGAACAATTTTTGTCAATAATGTGTGCAGTACCCCAAATCTGGTGGTATCTACAAATGTTTTATCGTATATTGTTATGGTATTCTTATGTTTTAGGACAGGGATCAGCAACCTTTGGAGCTCCAACTGTGGGGAAACTATGACCCCCAGCATGCAAACCTGCTTAGCTGTTTTCAGAACTCCCATAAAAGTGAATGGAGCATGCTGGGAGTTGTATTTTCATCACATCTGGAGTGCCAAAGGTCGCTGACCCCTGTTTTAGGCTGTTCATTCCAGCTAGAGAAGGTATAGTTGGCAGAAAAAGAGCTAATCACCTGTTTCTCACCTCTTGGTAGAGGTGGGCTGTTCCAGCTTCCTGCCAGGATCAAGAGTTCCAGTTCAGACAGTACGGGGAGAGAAAGCATGTCAAACCCTCCTACTCCCAGGAACTGTATCCAATTCTCCTATGAGACCAATACTCCAGAGAGATCATCAGAATCCAGAACACAGCATCATTGTGCCAAGACAGCCGAGGGATCAGCAAAATGACAGCTTTACAAACACTGCTGCAGGTGAGGGAAATAGGTCAGACATCCATCACCTGGAACAACTACCAGGCTAGACTGAGATCAAACCTGTATCACAATGGACACCTACAGTGCCTTGCGAAAGTGCCTTGAGAATATGTGGAAAGAGCTGAAAACTGCTGTTCACAAACGCTCTCCATCCAACCTCAAAGAGCTCGAGCTGTTTTGCAAGGAAGAATGGGCAAGAATTTCAGTCTCTAGATGTGCAAAACTGATAGAGACATACCCCAAGCGACTTGCAGCTGTAATCGCAGCAAAAGGTATTAATGCAAGGGGGCCGAATAATTTTGCACGCCCCACTTTTCAGTTTTATTATTACAAAAAAAGTTTAAATGATCCAATAAATTTCGTTCCACTTCACAATTGTGACCCACTTGTTTTTGATTCTTCACCAAAAATTAAAAATGTTATATCTTTTTGTTTGAAGCCTGAAATGTGGCAAAAGGCTGAAAAGTTCCAGGGGGCCGAATACTTTTGCAAGGCACTGTATATCCACAAGTGTCTATAAGTGTCATTAAACTGCCAAAAACCCACCCAGCATACCTCCTCATCTGATCTGATCAGAAACTTTGTTCTTAAAGGGTTATTCTCATTTTAGACAATGGGGGCATATCGCTAGGATATGCCCCCATTGTCTTATAGGTGCAAGTCTCACCGCTGGGACCCGCACCTATATCCAGAACGGAGCCCCCGAACTGAATGAGGGCGCACTGCGCATGCGCAGCCACCCTCCATTCATTTCTATGGGGCCGCCGAAAATAGCCGAGCGCTGGCTCGGCTACTTCCGTCGGCTCCATAGAAATGAATGGGAGCGCACCGCGCATGCACGGCCCGGCTCCCATTCATTTCTATGAGCGGAGCAGGGACCTGCGCCTGGTGGTGGCCGGAACCCCGGAAACCTGGGGTCCTCCAGGCGCAGCGCTCCCCGCTCCGTTCTGGAGATAGGTGCGGGTCCCAGCGGTGGGACCCGCACCTATAAGACAATGGGGGCATATCCTAGCGATATGCCCCCATTGTCTAAGATGAGAATACCCCTTTAACACTGCTGGATGTGCTACAAGTTATATTTTGCACTAAGTAAAAAGAAGCTGCTATAAACAGGGGTGTAGCTACAGGGGGTGTAGAGATAGCAGTCGCTACCGGGCCCAGGAGCCTGAGGGTTACCAAAGACCCATGTGCCTTATAAGAAGACACTGGTATTATAGAAAGTGCATGCTGGTCAATTTACACCTCTGGCTGAAGGGAAGGGGTTAGGTCAAGAACCATGAAACAAATCTCAATCAGAGGACAATAAAACGTTAAACTCCTTGTATATGAACTGCTCCAATATTTACTGCTACAACTGTTACTGCTACTCCTTTCCCCATATTGATAGTTCTGCTTTATATCACTTCTCTCATTTACCACACTGTTTCTATGCCCATTTGTACATAAATGTGTGATTCTTCAGATACAAGGGTATCATAATGTACCCCAAAATTATGCCAATGAAAACTTGTACCGGAAAAAAACAAGCCAACACACAGCTCCATCATTGGAAAAATTAAAAAATTATCACTCTTAGGGTATGGTGATACAAAAATAAATAATTTTTGGGGAAAAAAGTAGTGAAACATAAAAAACAATATAAAAGTTGATATTGCTCTAATTATCCCTTTCGCGCCCGGAGCTTTTTTCGGTTATGCATTTTCGTTTTGCGCTCCCTGCCTTCAAACAGCCATAACTCTTTTATTTTTCTGTTCACATAGCTGTATGAGGGCTTGTTTTTTGCGGGACAAGTTGTACTTTCCAACGCCACCATTTAATATTGCATATGGTGTAGTGGGAAGCGGGAAAAAAATTCCAAACCGGGTGAAATTGCAAAAAAAACGCTATTCCGCTACAGTTCTATGGGTTTCTTATTTACAGCGTTCGATGTGCATTAAAACTGATCCGTTACTTTCATTCTACAAGTCAGTACGAATCCGGCAATACCTAATATGTATAGTTTTTCCTGCGTTTTCATAGTGATAAAATAGTTAGAAAGTTGCCCTTTTTTTTTTTTTTTTTCCTTGTCAAATCTTGACCCCTATAACTTTTTGGTATTTATGTGTACAGAGCTGTATGGGGGCTCATTTTTTGTGGGACGATCTGAAGTTTTTATTGATACCATTCTGGGGTGTGTATGACTTTTTGATCACTTTTTATTTAATTTTTTTTTATAAAAAAAGCGACAAAAAACGGCAAATCGCCATTTGGACGCTTTTTTCCGCCACACAATTCGCCGTATTGGAATTTTTTTTTTTATATTTTAAAAGTATGGGCGTTTTCGGTCACGGTGATACCCATGATGTCTATATTTATTGTTATTTAGGTATTTATTTTTTACTTATACGGAAAGGGGGGTGATTTGAACTTTTACATCTTTTTTATTTTTTATATATTTTAGTTGAGACGCAACTAGATGCCGTGATCACGTGTGATCACGGCATCTAATCTCCGAGGAAGACGCCGCCGATGGCGGTAAGTAGCGGCAAGTCTCTGCTGTTAGAAACAGCAGAGACTTGCCGGCCATGACGCCCGCCGCACCCGCGAGCTCCATGTGCCCGCATCGCCCCAGCGCCGTACATGTGCGGCGCTGGGCGCGAAGGGGTTAAACAAACTTACCCACAGAATAAAGGTAACATGTTATTTATGCTTCATGGTGAATGCCACAAAATGGAGTGCAAAAAACAAGAGCAGAATGTCAGGTTTTTGCCTTTCACCCCAGAAACAGTTTATAGCAGCTATTTAGTAAATTATATCTAAACCAAAATTGAAAAATTCAACTCATCTCACAAAAACAAGCCTTCATACAGCTATGTTGATGGAAAAAATACAAATGCTATTGCTTTTTGAATGTGATGGAGAAATTATCCTCTGGATCCCCCCTGATCAGCTGTTAGAAGAGGCCAGCACTCTGTGAGCGCTGCAGCCTCTTCCTAGGTCACGTGATGTCATCGTACATCAGTCACATGACCTAGTTGCTGCTCAGGCCCATTCAAGTCAATGGTGTTCAGCTGTAATACCAAGCACAACCGCTATATGATGTACGACAATGTGTTCGGAAAGCTGCCGGGAGTTGGCTGCGCTCACCAGAGCTCCTAGGTCTCCCTGAAACAGCTGATCGTCGGGGGTGCCAGGACTTAGACCCCAGGTGATCTGATAATGATATCCTGAGGATAGGTCATCATTATCCATTGCTGGGTAAACCCTTTAAGGATGTTTCCCTTGATTTTCCCATGATCGTTCAGAAGAGAATAATCACCATAAAAAAACTATTAGGGTGAATGCTTCCTAAAATGCTTTTGTAATCTACATTGTTGAGCAGCAAGTGTTTTCACTGCTAAAATAAAATACAATAAAACATATTTTTTAATAAAATCTGTCCTTCTAATATAGTTGTTTAAGGTGGAATTTTCCTAGACCTTTTAGTAATTGATGCCAAAAGTCTGTCCTAAAAAATTTGGCCTACTTTCATTAGGTAATCCTACAGGGCATTCATACGTCCATATCCGATGGCCTCCGTGTGCTTTCCACATCCATATGTCCATTCCTGAAGAGAGAGAACAAAAAATGCGGATGCAACACTCTCAGTATCTGTATTTTACGGATCCCCAATTTGCAGACCTCAAAATACATACAAATGTGTGTATGAGCCCTTCGAATTTTTAGTCCTCAGAAAGATATTTTTTGCTATAGCACTGAAAATAGAATAATACAATTCACAAACAACTAAACCAGAGGTCTTCCTTACAGGAGGACTATGCAGAAGGTAGCTCGAGTTTCTTTCAGTCAAGTCACCCAACGTTTGCACGAGAGACAGGTTGGAGGTTGACTGCTAAAGCAACCATGAGACACTTATGCCTGAGGTTTGGTGAGGCTTTGGTGTACACTGTTAGCTTAGCAACCAGACTGATATTTCTCATCGGTTGGTGTTTATAATAGAGAACCTTCTCTAGTTATGTTGTTTAGATGGAAAGACATGTTTTAACTTGATATCTCTAAGGACAGTCAGAACCTTCCAGCCTGTAATTACAAGATCACACTGCCCTCATGTTGTCAGAAGACAGAATATTATAAGTGTGTCAAAAGAAGGTGAACCCCAAGAAAATCACTGTCATATTAACCCTTAAACATGGTACCTGCCATGTTTGGAACAAGCTCAGCCTTTAAGCCATACAACCCCTTAAGGCTTTTGATGTACATGCACGTGATACAGCGATAAGGGGTTAAATACTTTGTTAGAAACCGAACACAGATTTAATGATGAAAATCACTTATTAAAGTACCTTTCCCACTGTTGAACCTCAGAGTAACTTTTATTTTAAGTGACTTTCAATGATGTGATGTGTTGCAAATTGCTAAATGTGAAATGGTATGGGTCCCCAAAACCAGGTTAATTACACTTTTTAGTTTTTTTTTGTGTGTGATCTCACTGTATGTAGCGTGATGGTTTCAATATCAAGTTTTTTAAAAGGGTATTGTGGGATTTTGATATTGATGACCTATCCTCAGGATAGGTATGGGTCTGACTCCTGGCACCCCTGCCAATCAGCTGTATGAACAGACCGTGACGCTCCATGAACGTTTAGGCCTTTGCCTAGTCCATGTAACGTCACATTTAGATAAATGAATGGGTCTGAGTTGTGATATCAAGCACAACTACTATTTAGTGGATGCCCCTGTGCTTGGTAAACTACCAGGAGGTCGAAGTGCTCTCCAGAGCTCCGGTTAGTGCCACGGCTTTCTCAAACAGATGATCGGCAGGGGTGTGACTTGAAGGGCTTCTGTGACTCCGTCATTGTGAAAAATGAACTTTTATTTTATGCAAATGAGCCTCTAGGAGCAATAGGGGTGTTGCCACGACTCCTAGAGGCTTTGTTCTTCATCTTTAAGGGGTTGTCCAAGTTATTTTTAAAAATAAAAAATGTTCCAAACCCCCTCCATTCCAGCATTGATGGTTCTTCCTCCCACTAGGATTTGTTTTCATGACTGCAATTGTGACTTATCCGTATACCACAAGTGACTGCCAAGGTTTAGGAGAGTATAAGTTTTTTTTTTAAAATATTCTAATAGCTTCCCTGTGTTTTTAAAAGAAAATAATAATACACAAAGTAACAGATCACATAATAATCACATTACCGACATTTTCACAGTAAATAGCAATTTAACAGTCCAACAGTTCACTATGGGTGGTATTGCCGCCATAACAGGTAGAGATGAGCGAATCTATTCGTCGCTTCGTATATTCGTTACGAATCTTCGTTATTTCCTACACCGAAGCGAATCCAAATCTTTTCAGATTCGCTACGGAAGAATCTTCTTAAATCTTTGTACGCTAATGCTACGTACGCATCAAATAATTTGTACGCTAATGCTACGCATCTGATAATTTGTGCGCCAATGCATACGTATTCAGTTAAGTCGCGGGAATGTTCGCAAAACGCAAATATTTTTTAACGCAACTTGGAATTGAATCTTATCCGAGGCAAATCTTTTTAAAAATTTGGCGAATATTCGCTGAAGCAAATCTTTGAAGATTCGCTCATCTCTAATAACAGGGAGTAAGCACAAAAGGGTATAAACTTGCTTGTAAGAAGGTTGTGGTCAATTTCAACTGGCTTATAGCAGGAACAGTTTGTTTCATTCTGAAGGATGTTCTGAGAACATTTATTTTTGTAAGTGATGATAATCATGTTTATAAAAAAAGAAAAATCCAACAAATAACCTACAAACATTAGGTTATTTCCAATGAGCCGAGTCTCATCTTCTTCATTGTACTATCCTTATAAATGATGCTATATCTCAGGAGGGTGTAAAGCAGAAGTATAAAAACAAACCTGTTTACAGAACGGGTAAGGCATTTATAATCTTTGCATTGCAAAATGAAAGGAAAGAGCAGAGGTGGAGTCAGAAAGCTATATTTATTCATTAGTAGGCATGATGTCATACCTATAATACCTGGGATGCGAGCTCTCTCACCTTCAGAGAGCTTGCATCCAGCAACACAAACAGGTCCTAGTTCAAGTATCTTCATACACTGGTAAGTATCACAACAACTTTTACAAAGGAATACATGGTGTAGTCCTCCAATGGGCTCCCATTAACATTAGCATCTAATGGTTAATATTGAAAATATCATAAAAATTTAACCAAATGTTCTCTGTAATGAAAAACATATTTTCTCTTCTAGTTTTGTAGCATTCACCTTGGAGTTACAAATGGCAGGTGAAAACTGTAAAGCATCCCCTTCTAAACCTACAAAGGTATGTCTTGGCCTTTCCATTTGGGGGTACTTAGGCTTTATTTGCATACCTTTTTGGTTCTCCAGTTCTCCTGTCCTCTGACCTGTTCAGGTTTTGAAGTCAAAGCCATAAATTAAAGGGGTTATCCAATAGTACAAATATCCCCCACAATGCCTGGGCTCCTCCTATAGATCATACTCACCCGCTCCCTGGCACCCACCTCAGTCCAGATCCCTTCACGGCCACCCCTCATCATAATTATTGGCTACTCCACCTGTCGCCGGATGTTTTGATCCGTGCCTGGACATTCTGAGTGGTATTTGTACTATTGGATAAGGAAAGGCTGTAACATTAAGCAGTACATGCTTAGATAACTGTTGACCCAATAGCTGTACAATCTGGATTCATACAAATGGATGAGGCTTTCATTTATGAGCCCTATTGTTGAGAGATTGTGCCTACAAAAAAATTATATGGAGGATGTGAATTGATTGTGTAAAATCTGCTGATTTCTGTCTGGAAAGGAACCAACTACAACCATGGCTATATTCTTAATAGAGGTGTTGGCTTTGAAGATAAGCTCTTTAAGACAGATGGAATAGGGGGAAGGCTTATTTATTGCCCATGAAGATACGTTTCAATGCACACAGAAGATATGATCATTGTTCTGAGGAATTCGGTTTTGGTGGACCATGTTGTCTGTGTGTATTATGAATACGGTAAATTAGCAGACCTTAAAGGCTATGGACACCATTAAGGGCATTTTTCTCATTACTGCATTTTACTTTTACTACTTTTTTAATTGGTCTTTATTTTTAACAGTTTTTAGGATCCAGCTTTCGCTTTTAGTGCATCTGCAGACTTTCTGTAATACCGTGAATCTTTCAGAGAGCTTCTCTGTCGGCTAGATGTATAGCCCTTATCTCTGAACTCCTGACAGCTGAAACTCTCAATAAAGCTAAATTCTTATCAAAGTTATAAGATTTTAGCTATAGTGAGTGTTTTGAGCCATTAGGGAACTAGAGGGTTGCAGATCGAACCAACACAACAGTTCTATGACTAACTGAATTCTATAAATTCACTGTAAAACCAAAAGCATGCTAGTCTGCAAATGCACTAAAAGTAAAAGCTCATTTAGAAAAAATATTGACTTTTTATTTGCCAATTTGTTTAGTTTCAAGCAGTACAAAAAAATAAAAATAAAAAACAAAAGTCATCCACAGTTTCCTCCCAATTCCTCTCCTCAACCTCTCTGTCTGGTCAATTTGAAGAGGGGGTTTGCATCAAAACCAATTACCCCACATTTTAAACCATTTTTTGCTTTTTTTGGTCTCATAAAAAGTTACTAATATATTTTCCCCTTCCTGCATACCCAATATCAATTCAATACCCATGTGTGTTTCCACTTTAAACACAACTTATCAGTCTCCATTTGGTGTAACTGTAAATATCTAAAATAGTGTTTATTACTTAACCCATAAGCGTTCTGTAAGTCATCAAAAAATATAATTTTACATTTCTTAAATAATTGTGAAATAAAATAAATCCCAACAGACCTGCATAATTGAGATCCATCCAATCCAACATACGAATGCGGTCCGTGTTGAGTCCGCATTTTGAGGACAAACAAAGGACATGTTCAAGTGCTAGTGGCCTGCCGCTATACTTACTGCTCCCTGGGCCTCCTGTACTAATACATGCTTTCACAATGGAAGTGCCAATTAGAAAGTAGTTTGTTTTTTACAAAAATAAAACTGCACCCCCCCCCCTTGCAGGTAGCGACGTGGTGCTCTAAGCCCCAAGATTCCCTATTTATACCAGTTATGTGGTGTAGATATGTTGTTCATACTGAGTGCAATATTCATGAAGTCAGAGTAGGTGAGGTGTTATTGACTGTTATTTATTTTTTTAAAAGAATCCTCCACTTGTCTATTTAAACAAAAACCCTTAGTTCGGACCTTTTACGCTTATTTTATGTGCACTCTGCTGATAAATCTGTTACACACTGCACAGGGTATAGATATTGGTACTCTGCATGAATGGTATATGTCACTAAAAAATAAAAATAAAAAACATTATATACTAAGTTCTAACCTCTTTCTCCAGTTCTATTCTTTCTGCTCCTCTTGCTCTTTATATTATACAAGGACATTGACTGACGGCAGCAGTCAGGTGCTGTATTCCTGCACATAACTGCTAATACCTTGTATACAAACAGAGGGAGAAAGACTGAAGTTGTGGCACAGAGAAAGAGGAAATTCTGACTGTTTATTTTTTCACCTTAGGTCTTCAATGATCCAGTACATGGACATATTGAGTTACACCCCTTGTTAATCCGCATTATAGATACTCCTCAGTTCCAGCGTCTGCGATATATTAAACAACTGGGTGGCGCATATTATGTGTATCCAGGAGCCTCCCACAACAGATTTGAGCACTCCATTGGGTATGTGAATATTTCAGTTTCTTAATTCACATTTTGTAGTGTACTGTATTCTAATCAATGCAAAACACCTCCCCAGCATTTAAAGCATAACTTTTATTTTAATTCCTTAAATTTGCTCTTTAATAGCTGATTTCTGATAACTGGCTGATTTCATAGTCTCTCAAAATGATGTGAGGGGACAATTTATGAATCTGAAGATAGGCAGAGCAGCAGGGCCAATCAGACTCAGTCCATGTGTCCTGAAAGTGTGTGCAGACATGCTGTGTTCAGTGTTTCTGAAGAAGGGGAAAGATATTGCTTATTAATATCAAAAATTGTTATCAACAGCAATATCTGACCTTACTGGTGTAAAAAGAATGAATATTACCAACTATTAAATGACAATGGTCAATATTTCCCATTCCCCCCTAGCTTGTGGGATTGTTCTCAGTTTATACAGCAGCTACAGTATGTTGCCTTGGTATCACCAGCAATAACACACAACTCTTGCAGATATAACATAAAGACACCTTTACTTAACTACAATGTACTACAACATATACAAATACTTTCAATATCATGGTCATATCATTATACATACACCCTGTAACTGGCCTATAGTCTAACAATATAGACAAAGGATACTTAGCCTTAGCATGTAAGATGGTCCTCCTTCCTGAGAAGGAATATAGGAAGTTAGTGTCGGATTTTGTGGAGTGGTCCTAGGCTAACTATCTATAACTAAACGTAAAGAAAACAAAAGAGTTGGTGGTGAGTTATAGCAAGAGAAAGATCGACTATTTACCTGTCACTATTGTGAGTCAGGATGTGGAGGAGGTCAAGAGTTACAAACACTTGGAGGTCCACTGGAGGGGCAATAAGGACAGAATTTACAAAAATGGGGTGAGCAGACTGTATTTCCTACGGAAACTAAGGTCACTTAATATGTGCAGCAAAATGCTAGAAATGTTCTACCAGTCTGTAGTGGCAAGTGCCATCTTTTTCACAATCATGCTGGGGAAGTAGTAGGCGCTAATAAGCTCAACCAACTTATCAGGAAATCATTTGTGCCGACTGCTATGGGAACGTATATCAACTACCAGTTGGAAATCCTTCAAGTGACTGTTGTATTATTGTTGTACCAATGGTGTATTGTACTGGCCTGTCATGAACAGTATATGTATGGGTTTATACTGTCAATTGTCTACTGTGATCCATGTCTATGTTATGCTGCTGTGATACTGAAATTTCCCTTGGGATCAATAAAGTGTATTGTGTAGTAATATACAAAGATACATTTTGTATACAGTTATAAAAGTTGTATGCAATTTGTGGTTTTACAACAGGGAGAACATTGATTTAGATATACTTTGTGATAAAAAAAACATTTTTGTAATAAGTTTTTAGTAAATTTTGCTTACCTTTTGCAATTGACTTTATTAAAAATGTTGCTTCATTTGGCTTCTGCAGGTTCTGTTTTTCACAGTACACAGCAATTGCAAAACACTTCCTCTACTCTCCAGAATTATATTTTATGCAGATTTATGACCAGCTTTTATTTGGTAATAAGTCAGCTTAGACGTTTATTCAGAAGAGGAGAGAGAGATTGGCCCAAGACCAAGGCATCAGGCAGACTGACAGATCTGTCACAAAAAGCTTTCTGCAGCTACTATGTATTCTGAAACATAGAAGCTACAGAAACCAAACAAAACAAAAATTTTAATAAAAAGTTCAAAAATGTTTTGTAGCCCAAAATACACCTAAAGCTATAAAAATAGCATCAAAGATTTCCATAGCCTTTATGGAAGTGAACATTTAAAGATCTACAAAACCTTTGGCTTAATTTAAAAAAAAAAACATTCCATTTTGATTTGATTTGGATGTATTTTGGGTTTAAAAAGTTTTTGCAATAGATTTTTATTCAAATGTTGCTTCATTTGGCTTCTGCAGATTCTAGGTTTCAGTACATAGCAGTTGTAGAATACCATTCTGTGCTAAATCCATCAGACTGTCTATCTGATGGCTTGGTCATCTGCCCCTCTTCTGTACAAAATTCTAAACTGATTCATCATCAGATCAAAGTTGCTCTTCTAATTCTATGGAGAAACAACTGCAAAAATGATGTTTATGACAGATTAAAATGAATCCTGAATTACTTCAACATAGCTCTGTCATCATTAAATGCAAAGACTTTAAAAGGGTTTTTCAAGATTTAAGTACTGATCTATCTTCTATCTTCTGGATAGGTCATCAGTATCAGATCAGTGGGGGGTTCGACACCCCGGATCCCCGCAGATCAGCTGTCTGAGAAGGCACCGGCACTCCTGTGAGCATTGCGGCCTTCTCCATGCTCACCAAGCACAGCGCTGTACATTGTATAGCGGCTGTGCTTGGTATCTCTGCTCGGCCCCATTCATTTCAATGGCTGAGCTGCGTCTAGGCCATGTGACCAATGAACATGTCATTACTCGGCCGAGGGAAAAAAGCAAGAACTTGCTGCGCTACTGGTAGCGCTGCTACCTTCTCTTCTCTAACAGCTGATCGGCGGGGGTCATGGGTGGGTAGATGGAAAATAGGAGGAGGATAGGGCATCTGTATTTAATTTTCGTATAACCACTTTAACAAGAATATGCTTAATGTTTAGTGTCTGTAATCAATCTTGGAGCAACAAGTAGTTATAATAAAGGTATGATCATAAAAAGCATAAATGATTTGAAAAACTGAAAATGACAATACAGCAATTAAATTATCTGTGAATGAACAGACTTGTGCTTTGAAACCCATAGAACTTTCTGCTTGAAAGCCATTCACTGCAAACAACAATCTCTAAAATGTAACTTCTAATTTACATTCTAAAAACTATATCATATAACATATTCCAAATAAAAAGGTCAAATGTGGCAATTAAGGATGAGTGAATGACTTTGTAGTGAACCCAGTTACATATAAGAACCCAGTTAAGTAAAGGAAGATTATTGGAAGAGAAAATGTGATATGGAGGGACGGTTTAAGATTATAAGGAGAGAATATTTGGGAAATTGAGGTATATTAAGGGGTGTAAATGGGGGGGGGACTGGTCACTGGTCAGGTGAATTTGCTGGCAGGCTACTGTCAGCTCATCTTCTGGCAAGTTGTACATTATAGATTCCTGGCAATACTGTTATTTTTTATTTTTTTGGGAAAAAAGTTTCTTCCTACATTTCCAAAGAAATTACATTCTTGCAAGCATTGATAATCAGAATGTGGGTAGCAGCACAAGCCATCCATCCAGTAGCAGTAGTAGGCCACAGTTCTCCCTTGCTTCTAAAAGGCACTTTTGGACCATTATTATTGAGGACAAAAAGGATGAGATTGTGGACTGGATGGCTCACTCCACCTCTCAGTCAGAGCAGTATGACATGGAGGTCACCTCTGAGTTTGGCACCATGCTTTGAAGCCAGGGATCACTGCTTTTCTCTTGGTCTTCCTCCTTGCAACCGCAGTGAAGACTTGCAGTTGCATCCTCTTTGTCATCACTGACCCTTGCTAATGGGGTCCCTTCTTTTTTTAATAAGAAGAGGCAACAAAACTCCACCATGCACTACAGGAGATCAAGAAAGTCTACCTGTTGATGAGTTGTATGGGAACATTCACCGTTTAGACTGCCATGTGGAGAAGGTTCAGAAAAAGGTAGGGGACCCCATACATAGCTGTGTTAGTGGTGGTAGCAGTGTCAGCCATAGCTACAGTGGTAGCAGTAGGGGCAGTGGTAATGACAGTGGCACTCAGGGCCAATAAAGAGAAGGGGATCGAGAGGGAGGCCAAAGAACTCACGTAGACATAACATGTCTGAGAAAAGTGGCGAGGAGGTTGTGGACTGTGACAATGATTGTGTGTTGGACAGGACTTGGCAGACAGATTTGGGGTGCTGAGGAGGAGGTAACATGGGCAGCACAGTGGCTCAATGGTTAACCCTGGTGCCTTGCAGTCCTAGGTTCAAATATTACCAAGGACAACATCTGCAATGAGTTATTATGTTCCACTGGAGACAGCAAGCGATGATACTGTCTGTGAAGCGCTGTGGAATATGTCAGCACTATATAAGTGAGCAAAATAAATAAATAACATCAGCGGAGGAGGGTGGTGGCAGCAGTGGCAATAAAGTCCAGAGGCCAAAACTTCCCAAGAAACTTCCAGCCAGATCTGCTTCCATCGTGGTCAGATTGGGAACTGTTGATGCCGCTGATATTGTGGGTGCAGGATCAAAACATGCCAGACCTAAGCCAACCTCAGCTGCCTATAGCTCTGTGCGAGAAACTCCAGTATGGTGTTTTTTATTTACAAAGTCAGCACACAAAACCACAGCCTTGTGTAAGATCTGCAGGATTACAATAAGCCGTGGGAGTTCAAACACAAACATAGGAAACATGACTCTATTGCAGCATGTGAGGCAGCAACACCAGTGAAAACATCCTGTGAAAACTGTATAACCGGCATCTGAATTAGAACTAGTCTGTCTTCTTTCTCATAGTCTTCTTTGTGGCAGCCAGTCCACATCCCCAACCAGTTCAGTGTCTTTGTCATCATCATCAGTTACTTCTTCTCCTGCTCAGACTCCTCCTGTACCTTGTCTTTTACTCCATCTTGAGACATTCATAACGGAATATGCAGCCATGAGACTGTTCTTGACCATTAGCTTGTGTCAACTTAGATGTGGTAAATGTGGCACAGTTTTGCATCTTCACCAAAATTGAGTTGTTCTGTAAAATTTGAATATTGAGCCACAGTTTCTGCCATATTCCATCACTGAGACTTCTGGCCAGGCTCTGTAGTGGCGAACTTCTGCGCCTTCACCAAAATTGAATTCTTCTGAAAACTGAATATGTGGCCAAAGGTTTTTCCTAATTCCATCACTGAGACATCTGGCCAGGCATCCATAGTGGTACAGTTCTACACCTTCATCAAAATGTAGATATTCTTCTGTAAAATTGAATATTTAGTCGCAGTTTCTGCCATATTCCATCACTTCTGACCAGGCATCCATAGTGACACAGTTCTGTGCCTTCACTAAAACTGAATTCCTTAAAGTTGAATATTTAGCTGCAGCTTTTTCCTAATCCCATCACTGAGACTTCTGGCCAGGCATGTGTAGTGGTGCAGTTCGGCATCTTAACCAAAATGTAATTATTCTTCAGTAAAATTGAATATTTAGCCACAGTTTCTGCCATATTCCATCACTGAGACTTCTGGCTAGGTATCCATAGTGGTGCAATACTGCGCCTTTGCCAAAATTTTATTCTGCTTTATGGTATAAGTACTTCTGCCCAGCTGTCCATTTTTTGCCTAAAAAATTGTTTAAAATTTTCTCATTTTATAAATGACTCTGGTTTTTCCCTGGTGTAAATTTTGTTCCCTGACCCCATGGACGACTGGGAAGGCAGATTGGAACAGTGGCTGGAATTGGGTCAGTTTGCTCTGTCTGTACTGTGTTGTCCAGCCTCCAGTGTAAGAGAGGGTTTTCAGCACGGCAGGTGGCAACATGACACCCAAACGGGCGTTGTCCTCCATCAGTGTAAAAAAACATCACTTTTGTCAAAGTGAATGAGGCACGGACCTCTGATGATTTTCACACACCTCTGGCTGAGGCCGATAAATAGATCTGCCCTTTCTAACAGTGCACCATCATGCCACTGTCTGTCTGCCTACCATCATGTTCTGTGTCATATGGTTGCTGCCGCTACCGCCATCGTACAACGGTCATGCTCTGCCTGCCTACCTTCATGTTCCATACAGTATGGCTGCTTCTGCTGCCATTATGCCGCTACTGCCATCATGCCTTTGCCACTGACAGCCTGCCTAACATCATGCCCCGTACCAATCCCCTAGTGCCACTTCCATTACCCCTACTACCACTACCATTACCGCTACTGCTTCACATATCTGTCTGCTCCATGCTGTGCTGTTACTGCTGCCACTACTATTGCCTCTACATGCCACAATTACCCTACTCTTTCCATATCTATACTGTACTGCTGCTGATCCCAAATTAAAAATAATTTTTTTCCAGGCCACTTTTTCTTCTGACAATTAACATTTCTGTGTTTTGACGAATTTGCATTTATAAATACAGGCATGGCATTTATAAATAATTTTATAAATCATTTTTGTATGCTTATGCATAACTAGCCACAATTAACATTTGTGTGTTCCGTATACAAATACAGACTGGCATCCTGCCCCCGTTAAGGCCTAATTTGTGGACGTTTAGGCAGAACAAGCCACTATATCTTCTGACAATTAAAACTCATGCGTGAATAAATATGGACAGCCATTCTTTAAGGCCTAATTTTTGCACACTTGTGTAGTACAAGCCACTTTTACTAATAAAAATTAACATTTGTGCATGCCATGTATAAGTACAGGCAACCATTCTGCCCAATTTAAGGCCTAATTTTTGGACCCTTGTGAAGAGCGAGCCTTTCTTTCTTCTGACATTTGTATGTGTCCAAATATGGGCAGGCTTTATGCCCCTGTTAATACATGATTTTTGGATGCTTGGTCCCAACAAGTCACTGTCCCCCCTGATAAGGGACAGTTTTCGTAAGCTTCCTAATATAAAAAAGCATAACACATGTGACAGCGCAGTGTGTTTTTAAAAATGTTGCTTGGTAACATCATCAAAAATTTGTTTACCCATAGCTATATATGTTAGTGTCACTCTGACATTATTTGATATGCTTTTATTGCATTCAAGAGCTTAGAGAGAGAGGGAATTTTTCCAAAAAAATGTACAAAAATTGATAACATCTTTTCCAAAAAAGTCCTAGGAGACTAGAGGGTGTTATATGTCAATTTTTAGGGCAAATGGATCAACTTCAATTCATGGCGAAATATTCAGGTACTAATTTTATTTTTTGGGGAAATTCGGCAAATTGGACAAGAAACGAATTGCAAGAAGTTTGTTCATCCTTAGTAGCAATGATTCTTAGCAACTTAAATGGGTTGTGCCATCTCTCCATTTCCACAAGATGTGACTATGGCCGGCCCTAGGTCATTGAGCTCATGGAAACAGCTGACCCGAGTTACGGAAGCAGTGTAGCTTGTTCTATTACGTATGGGATGCATGTTTTTCATATTTTAATAGTATGGGCGTTTTCACATGTGGGAATGCCCATGATGACTATTTTTTATTGTTTATTTATTTTGAGGAAAGGGGTCAATTTGATTTTTTTAAATATTTTTTAAAACTTTTTTTACCCCAACATGTGGACCCCAACATGCAATCATCAGATTGTATACCGCAATGGAATTTTCTCCATTATCTTAGGGCTCATGCACATGAGCGTGTGCCACCTGTGCTGCGGGCCGCAAACAGCGGTCCGCAATGCACGGGCACTGACCGTGGGGCCACCGCATGCGGATTGCGGACCCATTCACTTGAATGGGGTTTGCGATCCACATCCGAGGGTCCGCACCGCAAAAAAGTTGTGCTTGCGCTCCCAGATTGCGGACCCATTGAAGTGAATGCGGGCAACGACCGTGTGCATGAGCCCTTATACAGAAATCTTTATATTACAATTCATTGCTGCCACCTGCTGGTAATATACAATGAGCCTAGAAGCCTTGTACAGGCTCTAACTCATTTCTTACATGGAAAGTCTTCCTTGATATCCACCCAGGGTTTTGGCTTCTCACATTTGACCACGCCATCTGAAGGGTTCAGGGCTGGACTGGCCATAGATCTTACAGGAAAATTTCCTGGTAGGCCCATACCCATGGGGCGCCCAAGCCCTGCTCTCTACCGCTGGCCAGGTACATAATGAGTCCCCAGCGGTAATTAACTCTGTGATAATCAGAAACTTATGTACCTCACCAACGACCGCACATGCCCTTGGAATTTAACTCCTGCGGCCAACATCTCACCTACTAAGCCCCCTGCTCCATATCGTAATCAGATGCAACTGGAGGAGGACAGAAAATGGCCTCTAATGGCCACAACAGAAGGACAGCTTCTGGGACAATATATTGTGCTGCTCGATGGTATATGGTTCTGGTGGGACAGTATTTTGCGCTATGGTATTGCTGGCCCCGCCTATTTGTATTGCCCCACCTTCTGTCAATTTGGACACCACTACAACATGGGGACACTTTTATTTTATTTTTATTTTTTTCAAGGGCCACTTTAAGTTCCCAGTCTGCCCCTGGAAGGTTTAAATGTCCGCAGTCGGCATTAACACCAATTGCGGACATTAGCCACGGGTCTCTGATGTGTGATGTGTCATCTGGTTGCTATGCTCCGGCATGGGCACCATCTTTTAAGACCAGACATCCTCCATACTATTATCAATATTAATCTGCTCAGCTCCTCCTGCTCTGTTACGTGCTGCCTGTAGATTGCATTGCATTTCGTTGTGACAGGTTCCCATTAGTAATATGTAACCCTATGACAAGAGTATTGTAGAAATTCCAACATTGTTTTCCCCATGGGGAATAAAAGGTGTATAAAACTCACCATGTAGACTTAGCCTTGTAATATGTTGAATGATCACAACAAGCTTAGGTCCACCTGCCTACCTGGCTAGATGAGATCTTATGCTGCCTTTAGTACAACTGTACTTCATATCGGCTCAGAGTCAGCTGTATTCCTACAGAGTTCAGTGGAATATTTGCTCATTGATTTTTTTTGTATTCTCTATCTCAGCAGTGACATAATACAGGAACTGTTAGAAAATGATTGTGTTAATTATGTTTTTGAACACTGTTAGCCTTGTTACAGTGATGATTATTGATTGAATAAAACTCTGTTAAAGAGGTCACATCATTTAACTATGTAATTGTAATTTCACAGGGTGGCTTACCTGGCCGGATGCCTCGTAAAGGAGCTACAGAAGAGGCAGCCAGAGCTGAACATAAATGAACAAGATGTTTTGTGCGTCCAGATTGCAGGCCTGTGCCATGACTTGGGTAAATATCAACCTTAGGGCTCATGCACACGGGCATAAGTGTTTTGCAATGCGCAAAAAACGGATCCTGTCTGCAAAATGGACAGAAATAGAACAAGTTCTATGTTTTTTGTGGGGCTGTTGAATGTAAGCGCGAATGCTGACAGCACATTGTGTGTTGTCCCCATCCTTTGCAGCCCCATTGAAATGAATAGGTCCGAATCTGATCTACAAAAAAAGCGGATGCAGACCAAACATATGGTCATGTGCATGAGGCCTTATATTAAATATATCTATCTATGTAATATCTATCTATTATCTATCTAATATATATCCAGGGGCGGATTGGCCATAGGCCTTACAGGGAACTTTCCTGGTGGGTTGATGCCCAGGGGGCCACCCAAGCCCTCCCCTCTGCCACTGGCCAGATACATCATGAGCTCTCAGTGGTAATTAACACTGTGAAATTCAGGTACTCATGTACCCAGCCAGCAACCACACATGCCTTCCTGAATTTAACTGCTGTGGCCCATATCTCATATATCTTAATCAGAGACAACTGGAGGATGACAAAAAATGGCATCTCCTGATGGCCACAGTGGGACAGCTTTTTTGGCATTATATTGTGCTGCACTATGGTGTATGGTTCTGATGGGACAATATTTTGCACTATTGGTATTGGAGACCCTGCCTAATTGTGTTCTGTCAATCTGGACCCCCTACAACATGGGGCCCATTTTAGGATTTTTTTCCAGGGCCACTTTAAGTTCCCAATCCGCCCTGTATCTATCTACCGAAAATCTATATATTGATCTATCTATCTGTATATCTGTCAATTGTTTTTTTTGTCAAATGGCTACATATTTCTCTTGATTTGCTTCAGGTCACGGACCATTTTCTCATTTGTTTGATAGAATATTCATGCCTTTAGCAGCTCCAGACAAAAACTTTGAGGTGAGTCTAAGCGTTGTGGATTCAAAGCTGAATGTACTTTTGTGAGTTTGCAGATAAATTCTCCTCACGTTTCTTTAGAGGAACAGTTGTTTCACTATAAAACACAAAAAAATTAAAGGTTTTCATATGAAAATATAACTTACAGTGGGTGCCGTCTCTTTACTCATGCAGATACCAGGTGCAGCAACAATGAAGAAAGAGTCTATTTTCTGAAGGTTTTCTAGATCAATAATAATTGATCCACTCCACCAGTACCCAAGTAATGAAGTTTAGTTCTTCTCCTATTAGAAGATAGTGTTTGTAATCCTTGTTGTTAGAGTTCCATTCAGACCAGCACTTTCTCCTGCTGTTGTTAGTTTAGAAAGTCCGCTATTGAATAAAACAATAGAGAACAGACATAGCATACCTCCCAACTTTGCAAAGCACCAAAGAGGGACACGTTTAGCGGCACGCTTTGCGCGCCACGGCAAATTTGTACTGCACTAGGCCACGCCTCTAACTTCGCCCACAACCTAACTATACATGTAATCCCACCCAGTCCCCTTAATGCCCCCACATAGCAATTATTTCCCCTTCATGCCACCGCACAATATTTATGCCCACATTGTGCCCCCCAGCAATATGCCGAGATGTGTACCCCAGTAATATGCCCAGCTGTGCTCCCAGTAATGTCCCCAGTAATATGCCCAGCTGTGTCCCCCAGTAATATGCCCAGCTGTGTCCCCCAGTAATTTGCCCACACTGTGCTCCCAGTAATATGCCCAGCTATGCCCTCAGTAATATGACCACATTGTGCCCCCCAGTAATATGCCACATTGTGCCCCCCAGTAATATGCCCACATTGTGCCCCCAGTAATATGCCCACATTGTGTCCCCCAGTAATATGCCATTGTGCCCCTGTGTACAGGGGCGTAGCAATAGGGGAAGCAGGGGAAGCAGCTGCTTTGGGGCCCAGACCCACAAGGGGCCCCCTCAGGAGGGAGACTAAAAGATTTTATTGTCAGGCCCCCCTGAACAGTTTTATGCAATGACATTATATACAGTGACACTATAGAAAGCGGATGGAGCAGCTGTCAGGCCTTGTCTGGGAGAGCTCAATCTTGACTAGCCACAAGAGTGAGGGTTGCATGTGAGTTCGGGGTTGCGAGGAAGTTTTTTGGGGGGCCCCATTTAAAAATTTGCTGTGGGGCCCAGTTAGTTGTAGTTACGCCACTGCCCAGTAATATGCCCATATTGTGCCCCCCAATAATATGTTGTGCCCCCAGTAATATGCCCACATTGTGCCCCCCAGTAATATGTTGTTCCCCTAGTAATATGCCCACATTGTGCCCCCACAGAAAGTTAAAAAAAAATAAACACCATATATTACCTTCTTCCTACCAGCGTTAGCAGCAGCAGGGCATCAGCTTCTCTAGTCTGGAGGGGCGGAGCCAAGGCTGACTACAGGCCCCGCCCCCCGCCCATACCAGAGGCATGGAGAGCCAGCACGGGGAGGGTTAGTGAAGCAGAGAGCGGATGTCGATGTCGGCTCTCTGTTTCACTATGGCAGCTGTCTCTGCGTCCTATGGATGCAGGGACAGCTGCCAGAAAGCGGGACATACCTCCCCTGTACCGGAACAGCCACTGAAATCCGGGAATGTCCCGCTGGATCCGGGACGGTTGGGAGGTATGACATAGTGCAAATATGTCTTCAACAACAACAGGGTTCTTTGTAAAGAATTTATTATACTCACAAACAAGTGCCTTCCAGTTGCATGTAGTGCATGTTGAAACTCACAAGACGAATTGCAAACACCCAACTCGAGTTTCGCCAACAAATGTGTCTTGCGAGGCAGACCTTTATTTACCACAAAAGGGTATATATACAGTTACAATTTCCATATGATACCTCAATTAGGTAAAAGCTAAAGAAAAATGTGAGATAAGAGAAGGATCACGTCTTCATTTATCCACTTGCCGTGGATCAAAAATATTTCTGACCATGTTTTGATCACACAGGTTCAAGAATCATTACTACTGTTTAGCAAAGTATTCAAAAATTCGATTTGACTGCTTCACTGAATTTTACAAAAAAAATTTGCTTTGTGACTAATTACTTTGTCACGAAGCGCATTTCTTTGTAAGTAGCGGGTGCAATGACAGGGAATGGCGATTGTTCCCCCGTCATTGTACCCCTCAGATGCCACATTCATAGCTGATAGTCTGATAGCAATATTACAGTGTAAAACTTAAAAAAATAAATAAATTACATCATGAAGGGGCGGATTGCCTTTTATATGCAGTGGGCTGCCAGCGATGCGATCACAGGCAGCCAGCCAGTCATGCTGTCCTATAGGCCTTTGTTGGAAGTCCCTGCGCTGCATAGGAGTCACCTACCTGACTCCATATATGATGCCACTGCTCTGGGAGTCCCATGCAGACTCCATATATGTCTGTTTATCAAGTGAGGGAATTTCTGTAACTACAAACCTTCAGTAGTATTCATGCACAGTACAGACCAAAAGTTTGGACACACCTTCTCATTCAAAGAGTTTTCTGTATTTTCATGACTATGAAAATTGTAGATTCACACTAAAGGCATCAAAACTATGAATTAACACATGTGGAATTATATACTTAACAAAAAAGTGTGAAACAACTGAAAATATGTCTTATATTCTAGGTTCTTCAAAGTAGCCACCTTTTGCTTTGATTACTGCTTTGCACACTCTTGGCATTCTCTTGATGAGCTTTAAGAGGTAGTCACCTGAAATGGTATTCCAACAGACTTGAAGGAGTTCCCAGAGATGCTTAGCACTTGTTGGCCCTTTTGCCTTCACTCTGCGGTCCAGCTCACCCCAAACCATCTCGATTGGGTTCAGGTCTGGTGACTGTGGAGGCCAGGTCATTTGGCGTAGCACCCCATCACTCTCCTTCTTGGTCAAATAGCCCTTACACAGCCCGGAGGCGTGTTTGGGGTCATTGTCCTGTTGATAAATAAATGATGGTCCAACTAAACGCAGACTGGATGGAATAGCATGCCGCTGCAAGATGCTATGGTAGCCATGCTGGTTCAGTATGCCTTCAATTTTGAATAAATCCCCAACAGTGTCACCAGCAAAGCACCCCCACACCTCCTCCTCCATGCTTCACGGTGGGAACCAGGCATGTAGAGTCCATCAGTTCACCTTTTCTGCGTCGCACAAAGACACGGTGGTTGGAACCAAAGATCTCAAATTTGGACTCATCAGACCAAAGCACAGATTTCCTCTGGTTTAATGTCCATTTCTTGTGTTCTGTTCCAAACAAGTCTCTTCTGCTTGTTGCCTGTCCTTAGCAGTGGTTTCCTAGCAGCTATTTTACCATGAAGGCCTGCTGCACACAGTCTCCTCTTAACAGTTGTTGTAGAGATGTGTCTGCTGCTAGAACTCTGTGTGGCATTGACCTGGTCTCTAATCTGAGCTGCTGTTAACCTGCGATTTCTGAGGCTGGTGACTCGGATGAACTTATCCTCCGCAGCAGAGGTGACTCTAGGTCTTCCTTTCCTGGGGCAGTCCTCATGTGAGCCAGTTTCTTTGTAGTGCTTCATGCTTTTTGCGACTGCACTTGAGGACACTTTCAAAGTTCTCCCAATTTTTCAGACTGACTGACCTTCATTTCTTAGAGTAATGATGGCCACTCGTTTTTCTTTACTTAGCTGCTTTTTTCTTGCCATAATACAAATTCTAACAGTCTATTCAGTAGGACTATCAGCTGTGTATCCACCTGACTTCTGCCCAACACAACTCATGGTCCCAACCCCATTTATAAGGCAAGAAATCCCACTTATTAAACCTGACAGGGCACACCTGTGAAGTGAAAACCATTTCAGGTGACTACCTCTTGAAGCTCATCAAGAGAATGCCAAGAGTGTGCAAAGCAGTAATCAAATCAAAAGGTGGCTACTTTGAAGAACCTAGAATATAAGACATATTTTCAGTTGTTTCACACTTTTTTGTTAAGTATATAATTCCACATGTGTTAATTCATAGTTTTGATGCCCTCAGTGTGAATCTACAATTTTCATAGTCATTAAAATACAGAAAACTCTTTGAATGAGAAGGTGTGTCCAAACTCTTGGTCTGTACTATACAATGCACATTATTTAGTAATTACAAAAAGGTAATTGAGCAAAATAAATTACAATAAAATCACTTAATGCTCTCTCTGTCTCTATATATACAAGTGCATCTAAATAAATTAGAATATCAAAAAGCTTTTTTTGTAATTCAATTCAAAAAGTGAAACACATATATTATATACAGTCATTACAAACAGAGTGAACTTTTTCAAGTGTTTATTTCTGTTAATGTTGATGATTATGGCTTATAGCCAAGGAAAACCCAAAAGTCATTATCTCATAAAATTTTAATATTATATTAGACCAACTGTAATTTTTTTTTTAAACACAGAAATGTTGGCCAAATAAAAAGTATGTACAGTAAATGCACTCAATACTTGGCTGGGGCTCCTTTTGCATGAATGACTGCATCAATGCGGCAATGTGGCATGGAGGCGATCAGCCTGTGGCACTATAGAGGTGTTATGGAAGCCCAGGTTGCTTTGATAGCAACCTTCAGCTCGTCTGCATTGTTGGGTCTGGTGTCTCTCATAGATTCTCTATGGGGTTAAGGTCAGGTGGGTTTGCTGGCCAATCAAGCACAGTGATACTGTGGTTATTAAACCAGGTACTGGTAATTTTGGCAGTGTGGACAGGTGCCAAGTCCCGCTGGAAAATAAAAATTCCATCTCCAAAAAGCTTGTTGGCAGAGGGAAGCATGAAGTGCTCTAAAATTTCCTGGTAGACGGCTGCACTGACTTTGGTCTTGATAAAACACAGTGGAGCTACACCAGCAGATGACATGGCTACCCAAACCATCACTGATTGTGGAAACTTCACACTAGACCTCAAGCAGCTTGGATTGAGTGCCTCTCCGCTTATCCTCCAGACTTTGGGACCTTCATTTCCAAATGAAATTAAAAATTTACTTTCATCTGTGAACAACACCTTTGACCACTGAGCAACAGTCCAGTTCTTTTTCTCCTTGGCCCAGGTAAGACGCTTCTGGCGTTGTCTATTGGTCATGAGTGGCTTGCACATGGAATGCGGCACTTGTAGCCCATGTCCTCGATGCGTCTGTGTGTGGTGGCTCTTGAAGCACTGACTCCAGCAGCAGTCCACTCCTTGTGAATCTCCCCCAAATTTAGAAAAAAAGGCCTTTTCTTAACAATCCTATCAAGGCTGAGTTCTCCCTGTTGCTTGTGCACCTTTTTCTACCATCCTTTTTTCTTCCACTCAACTTTCTATTAATATGCTGTGATACAGCACTTTGTGAGCAGCCAGCTTCTTTAGCAATGACCTTTTGTGGCTTACCCTCCTTGTGGAGTGTGTAATTGACAACCTTCTGGACATCTGTCAAGTCAGCAGTCTTCCCCATGATTGTGTCGCCTACTGAACCAGACTAAGGGACCTTTTTAAAGCTTTTGCAGGTGTTTTAGGTTAATTATTCTAATTTTCTGAGATAATGACTTTTGGGTTTTCCTTGACTGTAAGCCGTAATCATCAACATTAACATAAATAAACACTTGAAAAAGTTCACTCTGTTTGTAATGACTATATATAATATATGTGTTTCACTTTTTGAACTGAATTACTGAAAAAAAATTTTTTTGATGATATTCTAATTTATCGTGATGCACTTGTGTGTGTGTGTATATATATATACAAAAACAAAAAGTACATATATATATATATATATACAAATACAAAAAGTGTAAAAAAAATTAAAATAAAAACATTTTTTGTCACCTTACATCACAAAAAGTGTATTACCAAGCGATCAAAAAGTCATATGCACCCCAAAATAGTACCAATCAAACCGTCCTCTCATCCCGCAAAATATGAGCCCCAATATAAGACAGTCGCCCAAAAAATAAAAAAAACTATGGCTTTTTTCAAAAATGCTTTATTATGTAAAACAAACAACCAAAAACAGATGTAGTAGAGTTAACACACATGCTTTCTGAGACATGTTATCTAAACTAAATGCATTAAGCAAACATCTTCAATAGCTTTTCAATGGCTTTTGTTTCAAGGCGATGAGTTAAGAAATTAAAGTTAAGAGTTTGTGTGTTAACCCTGCTACATCCGAAAGTAGTCATATTTGGTATTGTTGCATCCGTAACAACCTGCTCTATGAAAATAGCACATGATCTAACCTGTCAGATGAATATTGTAAATAACAAAAAATAAAAGCAGTGCCAAAACAGCTATTTTTTGTTACCTTGCCTCACAAAAGGGTAATATAGAGCAACCAAAAATCATATGTACCCTAAAATAGTACCAACAACTGCCACCTTATCCCGTAGTTTTCAAAATGGGGTCACTTTTTTGGCGTTTCTACTGTAGGGGTGCATCAGGGGGTCTTCAAATGTGACATGGCAACTTAAAAATATCCCAGTGAAATCTGCCCTCCAAAAACCACATGGCGCTCCGTACAGCAGTTTATGATGACAAATGAGGTATTTCTGCAAACTACAGAATCAGGGTAATAAATATTGAGTTTTGTTTGGCTGGTAACCCTTCCTTTGTTACTGGAAAAAATGGATTAAAATGGAAAATCTGCCAAAGAAGTGAAATTCTAAAATTTCATCTACATTTTCCTTTAATTCTTGTGTAACATCTAAAGGGTTAACAAAGTTTGTAAAATCAGTTTTCAATACCTTGATTGGTGTAGTTTCTAAAAATGGGGCAATTTATGGGAGGTTAAAAAGTGACTTCAGACTTGAACTGGTCCTTAAAAAGTGTGTTTTGGAAATTTTCTGAAAAATTTCAAGATTTGCTTCTAAACTTCTAAGCCTTCTAACGTCCCCAAAAAATAAAATGGAATTCACAAAATTACCCAAACATAAAGTAGACATATGGGAAATGTAAAGTAATAACTATTATCTGTTTTAAAAGCAGGGAAATTGAAATTTGGAAAGTTGAGAATTTTTTCAATTTATTTGTAAATTTGGTAATTTTTTTTAAATAAAAAGGAAAAATATTGACTGAAATTTACCACTATCATGAAGTAAAATGTGACACGCAGAATGTCTTGGATAAGTAAAAGTGTTCCAAAGTTATTACCTCATAAAATGATATATGTCAAATTTCCCAAAAACAGCCTGGTCCTTAAAGGGGTTGTCCAAGTTATTAAAAAATATATATATAGCACTGTAAATCTGATGGGCACCAATATATATAATGAAGTTAAGCAAGTTTTAGGCAAAAAAAATCTATATTTCCTCATTTCCCTGGTTCTCTTCTGGCCCTTTGTTTACCTGCAATAACAACAATCTCTGCCCCTCCCCCTGCTCTGCAAAGGGAGTGAATACAAGTGCTGCCCTGAGTGACATGTCTGCCTGCTAGGATACTCAGCAGCATGTTGTATGTGTAGAACTACAAGTCCCAGCTGTACAATGACACTGCTGATACACACAGGATCTTACCGCTACTTGTGCTTGTGCAATACTCTGCTGTGCCCAGCCTTTGTCTCCTCACTGCCTGCAGCTACAGTAGTAAAGCCTTCAGCCCTGAGTCTGTGCTGACTGAAGGGGTTAAAATTTTATCTGAAAGAATCCAGGGAGAGAGCAGAGAGCAGCAGCTGGCAGTGCAGGGGGGCGTGGCCAAGACAGTGACGTCTCATGTACAAACTGTTATCTGATCTCTCACCCTTGTGCACGAAACAGCAGAGCAGGGAGAGAAGCTTACATCACAGGTCATGTGACCCTGAGTGAAATCTGAGAAAGGGGACACTGAAGTTAGAGTAAGTGCATTGAAAAACCATTACATTTGCCTAGTTAGAAACATACAAAGGACAAAAAAATAACTTGAACAACCCCTTTAAGGTGAAAAATGACAGGGTCCTGAAGGGATTAAATATTAATAATTTAGAAAAAAAAAATATTGACGAGATTATTTTATAACCCAGGATTTTAAAATTCTTTATAGCTACACTGAAAACATATATTATTAAATATGTATATGTATACTGTGACACTGTGAGGGGTTGCTTGCTAGATGGGAGATATTTTCCTCCCAGCATGTGCTGCTGAAACTGATTGACAGGCAGATTAGGTCAAGCACCGAACTGGATCTCACGTGCTGGTCCAGGCTTTGCGGATCCCTAACTGTCTTAAAAGCCAGATGGAGTGCAGTAGGTCTGTCTGTGTTAAGGTGTTTGTACCTGGATCCATATATGCGACCTGTCTGGGAGGACGGTTCAACAATGTTCAGGACTTGAACCCTGTAAGCAGATCTGTTGCAAGGAGTAAACACACACCAGGACTTGCTGCGGTACCTGCAGCACGGTACGGATTGACCAGGACTTGATTTCTATATGCGGTACCCACAGCACAGTGTGAACTGAACACCAGGACTTATACTAAGGTGGAGCTTTTTTCCTCGTTGAAACCTGCCAAGTGTGAATAAACACTGAATTCTGGTAAAGAACTGTTTTTCTGCCTCTGTACTGCGTCTGCTTACCCTGTCTATCAGAGCGAATCCCCACAATACTTTACTCAAATCAAAGGAAATTTGTCAATGATAAGTTTGTTTTGTTTTTGTTTTTGTTTTTTTCTTTTTAGCATGAAAACGCTTCTGTAAAAATGCTGGAACATCTCATTATATCCAATAAAGGACTTATTAAAGAGATGAAGGATTATGGCCTGATGATGGACTTGCCAGATGATAAACCTGAAGCTTTAAGCTCGTCTGACGATTTTAAATTTATCAAGGAGATGATAGTTGGATGTCCTAAAGATGAGAGTGGACAGAAGGTCAGTAAGAACTAATCATCACTAATTGAAAGCTATGTTTCTATTCACCCATTTCTATGTCTCTAATTTATTAGGGAATATTCATACGCCATGACACATTTATTTTTTACTACAACTTCAGCTAAACCAAAATGCTAAATCCATAAAAAAATGTGATTCCTAATACTCTATTATATAGAGTCATATGGGAACGTCACTAAAGGAAGTCTGAAGTCTCCCTGCACTGCCGCCGCATCTGGGGGAGCAGCCAATAGCAGAGGCTGATTACCGTTGCAGCCTCCTATTGGCTGTTCTTTCCCCCGGTTGATGTTTTGATCTGCGAGATGGGTAGATGCAGCTATGGCGACGCAGGTGCTGGAGAGCAGATAAATATAATGTATACGAGGGGCCTGGGCATTGGGGATCTTTTAGACTTCAGATAACCCCTTTAAACATATACTCTTTAACATTGAAATTGCAACACCAAGAAGGAAACGTTGTGGACTTATGCTTTATTGATGGTTGTCTGGGGAATGTTTACCAAGCTAGATGCATTTGGGCATGCAAATGATCAGGTTCTGCTGCAGGCAGCTACCTTTGCAATTGTCGACCACTGATGTCCCAAAGTACTCAAAGCGAGATAAGTCAAGAGACGCGGCAGGCCTTGGTAGCAGGTTTAGGCCACATAGATTGCTCACAGCAGCACTAGCAACATGCAGCCTTGCATTGTGTTTTTGAAAAACTGCTACTGGGACAATTTAGAGAAATGGCCAAACCACTGGGTCTACAACCAAATTAATGTAATGCCGAGCTGTTAGTGTCCCTGAAATGAAGATTAAAGGTGTCCGGCTACAACATATTGTGCCACCCCACACCATTATCCCAGAAGCAGTATCGGTATGCTGTTCCCTTGTGCTGGCCTCTTCATGGCATTGTTCACGTGGTCTCCAGTTATCATTGTGTCTGAGAAAAAAAAGCGGGACTCATTGCTAAGGAGGATAGACGTGCATTCCAGCCCCTATTGCCATGTTGCTGTGGCCCCTATTGTTAGCGGTGGCATGAAGTCAATGGAATGTCTGTAGCTAGATATCTGACTCATAGCGCAATGTCAAGCAAACATCTTCTGATAGCATGTGTACACACTGTTGGCCACCAGAGGCTTGTAATGTGACATCCAGCTTCCATTGCAGGACAGAATAGATCACTACACACCATTCTTCTAATCAAACGATCCGTCGGTGCAGAGGTTTGCCTCTGTGGATCTCTTGCTGTCATTCCAGTTCTTCGCTGTTCTCCCAACCACTGGGACACACATGTTGAACAGTGCTGACATTTCAGCCTGGACATTTAGCAATCTTCTAGAGTGATAAACCAAGCACTCTCAGTTCAAGGATTCTCTCCTTCTCAGTTTGTGATGAGTGGAGATAAATGAACATGAGGCATTCCAAACAACTTGATCTGATTTTTGAGGTTTCATGTAGCTAAAAAAAAACTTTGATTTCAGTCTGGCTTTTATGTCAATCTGTATGCCACTCATAGGAGCTAGGTGCTTGAAAATTTGATCATCTTCAGATCCTAGCGACACCTGCCACTTCCTCTATTTTCATAACCTTACAGCTTGTCAATCTTGGTGTTGCAATTGAGGAGTGTATAATGCTGTGGCCAGTTTTGGGGTTGTCCCAATGCTACGCTGGGTCCCTTGGACACCACCCAGGTGTAAAATCATGTTACTGCTCTCCAGAGGAGATGGTAAGATGTGGTGGATCCCAATGGGAAATAAGTCCAGACAGTCAGGGTTTGCAGTAAACATGTGTACTTCTTTATTGGAGGAACTCAAGTGCAAAACAATACAGACAAGGCTTCTCCAGTCTCCTCCCGGGCAGAAGAAGGTTCTGTGCTGAGGAAAGGCTTGAGATAGTTGTCCCTCTCTCATGCAGACCAATGTGATGCAGTGTGCGGCGTATGGTCTGAGCACTGACTGGCTGACCCCCACCCCTTTAAACTATGTAGCAATGCTGGCAGCACTCATACTTCTATTTTAAAAATCCAACCTCTGGATATGACACTGAGCACGTACACTCAACTTCTTTGGTCGACCATGGCGAGGCCTGTTCTGAGTGGAACCTGTCTTGATAAACTGCCGTATGGTCTTGGCCACTGTGCTGTGGCTCTAGTTTCAGGGTGTTGGCAATCTTCCTATAGCCTAGGCCATCTTTATGTTGAGCAACAATTCTTTTTTTCATATCCTCAGAGAGTTCTTTGCCATGAAGTGTCATGTTTAGCTTCCAGTGACCAGTATGAAAGTGTGAGAGCAATAACACCAAATGTAACACAACTGCTCCCCATTCACAACTGAGACCTTGTAACACTAACGAGTCACGGCCATTTTCACTTAGGGGTGTACTCACTTTTGTGGCCGGTGGTTTAGACATTAATGGCTGTGTGTTGAGTTGTTTTGAGGACACATCAAATTTACACTGTTATACAAGCTGTACACTGACTACATTGTATCAAAGCTTCATATCTCCAGTGTTGTCCCATGACAAAGATATAATAAAATATTTACAAAAATGTACACAAGCCAATAAATAAATAAACCATAGACTTTCAGATGACATCTGGAGTTGCTTTTACTGCAGAAAACACAGATGCAAAAACCTCCACTAAAACCACAAAAGTGCAGAAAAACACCACTAAAAACCTATGTGTGGACCCACCCTAAAGATGAAGCCACCACCAAGTCCAATGAAGCCCTGATGAGCTACAGAAATGCTTTGTATATTTTGGTATAGACTTTAAAATAACATTCATCTGACCATAGCATTCTTAACCTAAAAAATTCCAGTGAAAACATCACAAAAAATAAATTGGAAAAAGTTGTATGTAAATCAAGTGTTAGTGTGACCCATGCAATTTACAACCAATGAGGCATAAATGGAATAAATAGTACATGCTCCTTTCAGGGGCAGACACAGCAGAGGGTCCCTGTGCAAATAATGTGTCTGCCTCCCCCCCCCCACCACCACACACACACTTCCCTCAGTGGTTTGTGCCAACAGGAAGGGGTGCACCTAGCCCAAGATACCCTCTACAATACAAAAAATACCCCCCTTCTTTTCAGATCAGACCCCCATGTCAGCCCTCATATTAGATCCTCAGACACCCTTATCAGAACCTCAGGCCCCCATATCAGATACTCCGACCCCCCCCCCCATATCAGCTGCACAAACGTATATCAGTGGGTGCCAGGCAGCAGAGTCAATTGTAGTAAAGCAGTTTGCTGCTGGGAATGGGAGCCTCTGGCTCCCTTCCCCACAGCTCAGCCTCATAGCCCACAGGCCGCTAGGCCTGAAATCTATGAGGCAGTAGAACAGCACAGGAGACCTCACGGACCTCAAGAATGGAGATAAGTTACCTGGCACAGTCCAAGAAGCGTCACTATTTCTCTTCAGCAAACTGCAAGTTGTAATACTGATCCTCCTCAGACTCCATATACATGATGTGCTGTGTCCTGTCTGATTTTCGGGTATGTGCGAGAATTGGCGTGATTTCTTCAATTAAGATGTCCATGATGGTCTCTCTGCGATCAAATGGATAAGGCTAGTATGTTTGGTTTTTTTTTGCCATTTCAGGAAAAATTTGTTAGTACGAAGCGCTACAAAATTCAGATTTGTGGCTAATTGAATTTTTCCTGACATTCTGATCAAATTCCACTTTAACTTTGATTCGCTGGGCTGATGGTCCCACTGACACAATGAAAATTTGCTAAAAGGGGGCAGTACTAGATAAATAAAACATCACTTTTAATAATCGTCTGTTAAAAGGGGCGAGAAACAGACAAAATCTCCCATTTACAACCAAGGTACCTCAAAAAAACCAAACAAATAAATGATAATTAACACTTTTCATATAAAAACAAGTCAGTCTGAGGCCTCTTTCACACTAGCGTTAGCACGGATCCGGCACCTAAAGGGTGCCAACGGATCCGTGCTAACACTATACATGTGTGGAGCCGGAGCAGCGCTCCGGACCCACACATGACACACTTTAAAACAAGACACAGACATACATACAAACAAACATACAGACATACATACAAACATACAGACATACATACATACATACTCACATACTCCAGGGACGCTGTCAGAACGTCTTCACGCGCCTCCTGCGCGCAGTGATGACGATTCCCCACAGCGCCCTCTGCTGGGCGCAGTGGGGAAACGTCATAGCTGCGCGCAGGAGGCGCGTGAAGACATGCTGCCGGCGTCCCTGGAGCATGTGAGTATGTATGTATGTCTGTATGTTTGTATGTATGTCTGTATGTTTGTTTGTTTGTATGTATAGCTGTGTGTATGTTGCCGGATCCGGAATGACCCCCCATTGGAAATCAATGGAGGACAGATCCGAATTACTGGTGTGTCCACACCAAACGGATCCGTCCCCATTGACTTGCATTGGGGGTCATTCCGGATCCGTCTTGGTGCGGATGCCTGGACCGGAGAGCAAACCGCAGCATGCTTTCAGGAGCATTCCGTTGTCTTCAGTTCAGTTTTGTCCCCATTGACAATGAATGGGGACAAAACTGAAGCGTTTTTTTCCGGTATTGAGCCCCTATAACGGAACTCAATACCGGAATTTAAAAACGCTAATGTGAAAGTAGCCTTACCAGACTCTAGCCGCTTGTGACAGTTATAGTCATTATTGGGGCAAAGAGATTGGCTGCAAAGATAATGATAGTTAATTAGAACAACACTGGTTAAAAAAACACTTTCCAAAGAGTGGGAAGCGCCAGGACTACGGGGCTAGTGCTGACCCTAGATACCAGCACTCACTCTAGCTCATCCCAGAGGTGTGACCGGATGGTAGCCACACTCCGTCCCCGTACCTATAGCTGCTCTTCCCTAAGAGACCCTATTTGAGGCTGGGATATACCTTTGTATTGTCCCCCTCACTCTGGCACACCTTATGAGTTATATTGGATTTCCCACTGACACAACACTGCCTTTTCAAAAAATATCAATGGCAGCATAAAAACAGCATTTGTGCAAATGGCATTTCAAAATTCTCAATTTTCTGGTGTAGGCAGTTAATAAATGACCAACTGTATCTCCTATATGGTCTTCCTGTCTAATAGGAGCTAACATTAGAGAAGCAAATCAGCAGCCATTCAAAGGTACCCACATTTTTCTGTACCATTCTATACAGTCAGCATTGGCCGAGACAATCTATGATTGTTGTCTTTCTAACAGACATAGGGTATTCCAGGATGGCTCCAGGAGATAGGTGTATGCAAAAAGGTACTGTACAATTCCCTCCTCCTTACAGAGAGTTGAGGTTCAATGGATGGCAGGCTGTGCAAAACCAAACCATGACCAGTCAGGGGACACAATGCTTCTCTGACCACTGTCAATGTGCAGTGGTCGGGTTTGAAGTGGCCCCAATGCTACGCTTGGTCCCCTGGGCACTCTTGATGTGTCACTACTCTCCAGAAGGGAAGGTGTGATGCACCCCAATGGGAAAAAAGTCCAGAGAGTCAGTAAACCAGGGTACTTCTTTACTGGAGGAATTCAGGTGCAAAACAATACAGGCGAGGCATAGGGCTGGTTTCTCCAGTCTCCTCCATGGCAGAAGAAGGGTTTGATGATCGGGAAAGGATTGAGATAGCGGTTCCCCTGTCTTTCAGAAGACTGGTACCCTGGCCAAAGGCTGGTGATCCAGAGTATGGCAGAATATCCTCCTTTCAGCGTCTTCTTCTGGTCACTCAATAGTCTGGCAGAGTCTCCTGTACCAAGCATTGTTCTCCTTATATACAGTTTCTGGCTAAACTAGAACCTTCTAATGGGAGGGGTGGAGTGGAGAAACTCGGCACAAACAAATACAATGTTAAAACCTTCTTCTCTCATAGACTTACATTATATCTTCAATGATACTCAATGGCAATGACACAGCAATTTTTCCAGACAAAAACTGGTTTTCAGACATAACATAAAGGTCAGTCAGTCTGTCTGGTTTTGGAGGTAAACAAGTCTGGCTTTTTCCCTCCAAAATATACTCTTCTTTTAGGGCTCATTCAGCCATATGCTGTCCACAAAAATGTGGATCCTTTTTTTGCAGACAGTTCAGCATGTCTGCAAAAAACTGATTGCATTCCGCATTTTTGTGGACCAATAGACTTCAATGGGACCACGTCTTGATTTTCACTAACAAGTATAGGACATGTTTTATTTTTTTTGCGAAGCCATAGAATGGAAGAAAGGACCCCACAGAAGTGAATGGGTCCTCTTCTAATATATAAAAAAATGGATCCACATTTTCGCGGACAACATATGGCCATCTGAATGAGCCCTAACTCTTATGGGAACTGGAAAATTACCAGATTCTCATTGTTAGGGCTCATGCACATGACCGTATATATTTTGCGATCTGCAAAAATGGATCCGCAAATAATACGGATGATGTCCATGTGCATTCCATATTTTGCGGAACTGAACAGCTGGCCCCTAATAGAACAGTCCTATCCTTGTCCATAATATGGAGAATAATAGGACATGTTCTATCCCTTTGCGGAACGGACATACGGAAACGGAATACACACGGAGTATCTTCCGTTTTTTTGCAGACCCATTGAAATGAATTGTTCCGCATACAGTCCACAAAAAAAAAAACAGAATGGACACGAAAAGAAAATACATTCGTGTGCATGAGCCCTTAGCTAGAAAGTCCCAAAAGTCTCTCAGTATTCATTAACCCTTTCCACAGTGACATGCAAACATTGATCAGGATATATATCACAACATACAAATACTGTTTAATACTGTGTAACTGCATTTTATAAGTCAATACAAGTTAACCCTTTAAAGTGTAATAAAGTAAGGACTTGATGACTTTGCATAGGGGAAACAGGGGCAAATGTCCTCAAAAGTCCAGATTTCAAAGTATCCCTGCTCCAGGGCACTACAAGTGTGTATCAGGTAGGCCAGTGGACTGGTAGAATGCATTGGCCTTGGTCCTTGCAAACTACACAGCTGTGAGTACATGCCATTGACTAGTCATTTACTCACAGGAAAGGGGTGGCGGAGGTAGAAGTGAACATGTAAGTGATGCTTAAAGAGGACCTTTCACCACTCCTGACATGCCTGTTTTAATAGCTTCATGCATTTCCCATGTAATAACAATTCTGGAGCATCTATTCTTATGGCTCTATGTTGTGCCATTCCTTTATTATTTCTACCAGAAGTTCTAATTGAATTTCTAATTAGCCTTCAGTAAGGGTACAGAGGGGTGCTAACCACTTGGGGGGTGTATCTGCACAATCTGAACATGGCAGCACTGATTGGATAGAGTGAGTCTGTGCAGGGACACACCCCCAACTTGTTACCTCCCCTTTGTACCCTTACTAAAGGCTAATAGCAATTCATTCATGACTTCTAGTAGAAATAATAAAGGAATGGCATGACATAGAGCCATCAGAATAGATGTTCCAGAATTGTTATTACATGGAGAATGCATGAAGCTATTAAAACAGGCATGTCAGGAGCAGTGAAAGGTCCTCTTTAACAAGTATTTTACCAAAGCAGCAGTGCTTCATATCACAAAGTACAGGTATAGAGATGAGCGAGCACTAAAATGCTCGGGTGCTCGTTATTTGAGTCGAACTTTTCCCGATGCTCGGGTGCTCGTTTCGAATAACGAACCCCATTGAAGTCAATGGGAGACTCGAGCATTTTTGCGGGGGACCAAGGCTCTGCCTAGGGAAGGCTGGGTGAAAACCTGGAAACATCAGAAAATGATGGAAACACCACGGAAATGGACAGGAAACAGCAGGGGCAGCATGCATGGATGCCTCTGAGGCTGCCTAATCCCACCATTACCCCAAATTCTCAGGCAGCAGCCTGGTGGTTACCCTCATGGCAATTGTGCTCACCCAGACCAAGAAAGGCGAGGCACATGCCCATCACATGTTAGGGAAGCACCCAACTAGGTGCAACGAAGGTCCATCACCGCCTGCAGGTGACACCACTACTCATGCTGGCACTGCAGCTAAAATCAAGTTTAGTATCTGTTCTTATCAGTTGCTGTGCCTGTTGGTGGTATAGTGGTGAGCATAGCTACTTCCCAAGCAGTTGATGCGGGTTCGATTCCCATCTATCGCAGGAGGCAATTCAAAATCAGTACAATATCTAATACATCCCCCTACCTGGGAAAATTGTTTGGAGAGAGGGCATGTAGGTGGGGGGGAAGGAGGTTTTGCTGGAAGAGCCAGAGGAGTGCCCCCCTGGGCTTAGCGTGTGTGGTGGTGACAACAGCCGGACTGGATTTGGGAAAACTGTTGCTTTAACCCGTATGGTATCGATTCTTCTCAGTTTAATACCGTATACGTCCCCTATCTTGGGACCCTATATTTAATGGATTTTTCGAACATGGAAAACGGAAAAAGAGCTTGCTCTGGCCAGGGGAGTGTTTTCCCACTGCAGCTAAGGGGACGTGTCCATGCTCTGCCTATCACAGGTCAGGAGGCA
>ONZH01014336.1:0-19724 GCA_900303285.1 Rhinella marina
CCCCAGTCTGCCCCCTCCCAGGAAAATTTGGAATGCGATCCGGCATACTCTCAGGAACTGTTTTCTGGACCCTTCCCAGAGTCACAAACCACTTCTCAGGTTGCTGCTGACCTCGTTCCCGATGCCCAAGTTTTCCAACTGTCGCAGTCTGTGGGTGATGATGATGATCATGATGACAATGTTGAGTTAGTGGAAGAAGTTTGTAAAGAGGTGTCAGACGATGAGGAGAAACGGTTGTCAGACAGTGGTGAAGTTGTTGTCAGGGGAGGAATTCCGAGGGGGGAGCAGACTGAGGAATCGGAGGATGACGAGTTGACTGACCCAAGCTGGGTTGATATGCCGAGTGAAGACAGTACTTCTGAGGCGGAGGCGAGTGCTGCACCAGAACAGGTTGGAAGAGGCAGTGGTGTGGCCAGAGGGAGAAGAAGGGCCAGAGCTGGTGCATCAGCAGCAACTGTTTCACGTAGTGAAGCTCCCGTGGCGAGGCCTAGATGTTCGCAAGTCTGGAGGTTCTTTAAAGAAAGTGAGGATGACCGACGGACTGTGGTGTGCAACCTGTGCCACACCAGGATCAGCAGGGGTGCCACCACTACTAGCCTAACCACAACCAGCATGCGCAGGCATATGAGTGCTAAACACCCCACTCAATGGAACCAAGGCCGTTCACCACCTCCTGCGGGTCACACCACTGCTCCTTCCCCTGTGTCACTCGCTGCCTCTGCTAGTCAACCCCCTGCGTCACTCGCTGCCTCTGCTAGTCAACCCCCTGCCCAGGACCCCGGCACGAGCGCCTCCCGCCGGAAAACCACACCTTCGCCTCCACGATCCTCCACAGTGTCCACCAATGTGTCCCAGCGCAGCGTTCAGCTGTCTTTACAGCAGACGCTGGAGCGCAAGAGGAAATACAGTTCCACCCACCCACCCACATGCCCAAGCCCTCAACGTCCACATCTCCAAATTGCTTAGCCTGGAGATTCTGCTCTATAGGCTGGTAGAGACCGAGGCCTTTCGCAATCTCATGGCGGTGGCTGCCCCTCGGTATTCGGTCCCCAGCCGCCACTATTTTTCCCGATGTGCCGTCCCAGCCCTACACCAGCACGTGCCACAGAACATCATCCGTGCCCTGACCAACGCTGTTTCTGAGAAGGTCCACCTAACCACGGACACGTGGACAAGTGCTGCCGGGCAGGGACTCTATATCTCACTGACGGCACATTGGGTTAACTTGGTGGAGGCTGGGACCGAGAATGACCCTGGGGCCGCTCATGTACTGCCCACACCGAGGATTGCGGGGCCTACCTCGGTCACGGTCTCTCAGACGTACTATGCCTCCTCCGACCCCTCCTCCTCCTTCATCGAATTACCATCCGTGGGCACGGCGCCTTCAGTCGGTAGCTCTAGGCGCAGCAGCAGTGCCGTGGGTAAGCGCCAGCACGCGGTGCTCAAACTGCTGAGCTTAGGTGACAAAAGGCACACCACCCAAGAGCTGTTACAGGGCATTACGGCGCAGAACGATGTGTGGCTGGCACCGCTGAACCTCAAGCCAGGCATGGTTGTGTGTGACAACGGGCGTAACCTGGTGGCGGCTCTGCAACTCGGCAGACTGACACATGTGCCATGCCTGGCCCACGTGTTCAATCTCATAGTTCAGCGTTTCCTCAAGACATACCCCAATTTGTCTGATTTGCTCACCAAAGTGCGCCGCATCTGTGCGCATTTCCGCAAGTCGACCACAGATGCTGCCACTCTCAGGGCAGCGCAGCGCCGCCTACAACTGCCCGCTCACCGACTGTTGTGCGACGTGCCCACGAGATGGAATTCCACATTAAACATGTTATCCAGAGTTTACCAGCAGCGCAGAGCGATTGTAGACTGCCAGATGTCAACTTCCACCAGAACTGGTAGTCAGGTCAGTCAGATTCCTCAATTCTACAATGAGGAGTGGACGTGGATGTCTAATATCTGCCAGGTGTTGAGAAACTTTGAGGAGTCAACAAAGATGGTCAGCGGCGATGCCGCCATTATCAGCCTCACCATCCCGCTGCTTTGCCTGTTGAAAAACTCACTGCTCAGCATCAAGTCGGATGCTTTGCGCTTGTCACAAGAGACGGTGGAGGAAGATACGTCGCTTGATAGCCAGAGCACCCTCCGGTCTGTTCCTCAGCGCGTATCGGAGGAGGGGGATGAGGATGAGGAGGAGGAGGAGGAGAATGTCGGCGAGACAGAAGAGGGTACCAGTGCTCAGTCCTTTAACTCTTGAGCGTGTATGGGCTGAAGAGGAGGACTTGGAGGAGGAGGAGGAGGAGGAGGAAATGGAGAGTCAGGCCAGTGAGGAGAGGGAATTCTTGCGTGTTGGGACTCTGGCGCACATGGCAGACTTCATGTTAGGCTGCCTATCCCGTGACCCTCGCATTAGAAAAATTTTTTCAAACACAGATTACTGGGTGTTCACTCTCCTGGACCCACGGTACAAGCAGAACCTTTCCACTCTCATCCCTGCAGAGGAAAGGAGTATGAGAGTGAATAGATATCAACAGGCCCTGGTGCACAAGCTAAAACAATTCTTCCCATCTGACGCCGCTGTTTCTGTGGGCCAAGTAGCGGGGGAGAGGAGGCGAGCAGGCAGCTTGTCCAGCACTGGCAGGGGAACGCTCTCCAAGGCCTTTGCCAGTTTTATGTCACCCCAGCAAGACACTGTCACCTGTCCCCAGTCTAGGCAGAGTAGGGGGGAACTGTACAGAAAAATGGTGAGGGAGTACCTAGCTGACCATACCAACATCCGTAGCGATCACTCTGCTCCATACAACTACTGGGTTTCAAAGCTGGACACGTGGCCTGAACTGGCGCTGTACGCCTTGGAGGTGCTGGCCTGCCCTGCCGCTAGCGTGCTGTTAGAGCGGGTATTCAGTGCAGCTGGTGGCGTCATCACCGATAAGCGTACACGCCTGTCAACTGACAGCGCTGACAGGCTGACGCTTATTAAAATGAACAAAGCCTGGATTTCACCGGAATTCAAATCTCCTCCGGGGGAAAGCAGCTAAAATTTAACATTACTTATGTATCCGATTCCTCTTTTCTACTCCTCCTACTCCTACTCCTCCTCCATATCGTCTTTGCCTAACGCTGACCAAAAAAACGCCATTTTTCAGAGGTCCAACTGGCACTCTTTTACCACAATCTTTCTGGAGGGCCCCCTACAGGCCCTCTCTTCAAACAATTTTTTCGGAGGTCCACCTACAGGCCCTCTCTCCAAACAATTTTTCCGGAGGTCCACCTACAGGCCCTTTCTCCAAACAATTTTTCTGCAGGTCCACCTACAGGCCCTCTCTCCAAACAATATTTCCGGAGGTCCACCTACAGGCCCTCTCTCCAGTTCCAGTTTCCAGTTTTAATTGCGCAAACTGCATAAATTTTATTTTTGGGATAGGCGTGAAAAATAATATTACCTGCGTATCTATATTTCCCAACATTGGATTTGATAGCAACTAGAAGACCACATACATGCTGCCCACAGGGTTCCGCAAATTCCTGGTCCACAATGTCAAGGAGCTCGAGGTTCTGTTGATGAGCAACAAGTCCTTCTGTAAAGAAATCGCCCACAACGTCTCCATCTACGAACCTAAAGACCATTGTGGAGAGAGCGGCACAGCTCGCCATCAAATTGACGAACCCCAACGCCAGACTGCGCAGCGAAGATAACGAATAAATATCTCTGTGGTTATTTGTGCTAAAAAAAAGTTAAATAAACACAAAAAAAAAAAAATTGATCTGTTCCTGTGCCTGATCCACCCAAGTTGAATCTGTCCCATCATGTTAAAGTCCCCCAAAGGAGTCCCCACTGTAACTTGCTTCCCATACAACTACCTCACCCCCCGACACCTGTGTCTTGCCATTGTCCACCACCTCCTCAGACAACACTAGTAAATCCCCACTGTCAGCACACGGAGACTGCAAAAGGTCCTGCGAATTGGGGCAGAGAATGTTCTGGGCTAGCACATCAGAGAAGGGGTGACTATGGGGTTCCAGGGAGTACGTGACCACATGAAATCTCCATCTAAAAAGTCATGCCACACTTGATCGAGCTCATAATTGACAATTGTACCGGTTGATGCTAAATTTTTAAGTTGGGGTCCTGCGTCGTCATTCTAACTACATCCGGCTGTTGTCACCACCACACACGCTAGCCCAGGGGGCACTCCTCTGGCTCTTCCAGCTCAACCTCCTTCCCCCCAGCCTGCCACCCCACCTACAGGCCCTCTCTCCAAACAATTTACGTCTTTGTCCTATCTTTCTCTCTCTCCAAACTATTTTTCCAGATAGCTGCCATATACGGTATTAAACTGAGTAGTATACATAGAAGACATACCACACTTGATCAATCTCATAATTTACGACTATACCTGTTGATGCTAAATTTTTAAGTTGGGGTCCTGCGTCGTCATTCTAACTACATCCGGCTGTTATCACCACCACACACGCTAGCCCAGGGGGCACTCCTCTGGCTCTTCCAGCGAAACCTCCTTCCCCCCAGCCTGCCCCCCACCTACAGGCCCTCTCTCCAAACAATTTACCCAGATAGGGGACGTATTAGACATTGTACTGATGTTTTTTGTTTTTCTTCTTTTAATTGCCTCCTGACCTGTGATAGGCAGAGCATGGACACGTCCCCTTAGCTGCAGTTGGAAAGACACTCCCCTGGTCAGAGCAAGCTCTTTTTCCATTTTCCGTGGTTGAAAAATCCATGAAATATAGGGTCCCAAGATAGGGGACGTATACGGTATTAAACTGAGAAGAATCGATACCATACCGGTTGATGCGACAGTTTTTCCAAATCCATTCCGGCTGTTGTCACCACCACACACGCTAGCCCAGGGGGCACTCCTCTGGCTCTTCCAGCGAAATCTCCTTCCCCCCAGCCTGCCCCCCACCTACAGGCCCTCTCTCCAAACAATTTACCCGGATAGGGGACGTATTAGATATTGTACTGATGTTTTTTGTTTTTCTTCTTTTAATTGCCTCCTGACCTGTGATAGGCAGAGCATGGACACGTCCCCTTAGCTGCAGTTGGAAAGACACTCCCCTGGTCAGAGCAAGCTCTTTTTCCGTTTTCCGTGGTCGAAAAATCCATGAAATATAGGGTCCCAAGATAGGGGACGTATACGGTATTAAACTGAGAAGAATCAATTCCGTACCGGTTGATGCGACAGTTTTTCCAAATGCATTCCGGCTGTTGTCACCACCACACACGCTAGCCCAGGGGGCACTCCTCTGGCTCTTCCAGCGAAACCTCCTTCCCCCCAGCCTGCCCCCCACCTACAGGCCCTCTCTCCAAACAATTTTCCCAGATAGGGGACGTATTAGATATTGTACTGATGTTTTTTGTTTTTCTTCTTTTAATTGCCTCCTGACATGCGATAGGCAGAGCATGGACACATCCCCTTAGCTGCAGTAGGAAAGACACTCCCCTGGCCAGAGCAAGCTCTTTTTCCTTTTACGTGGTCGAAAAATCCATGAAATATAGGGTTCCAAGATAGGGGACGTATACGATTTTAAACTGAGAAGAATCGATACCGTACCGGTTGATGCTAGAGTTTTTCCAAATCCATCCGGCTGTTGTCACCACCACACACAAAGTGTTAGCCCAAAGAAAACATAATGTTTATTACCCTGATTTTGCAGTTTACAGAAACACTCCACATGTGGTCGTAAACTGCTGTATGGCCACATGGCAGGGCACAGAAAGAAAAGGGGCGCCATATGTATTTTGATGGGCAGATTTCACAGGGACAATTTTTAGTTGCCATGTGACATTTAAAGACCCCCTGATGCACCAAAGTTCAAATTCTCAAAAAGTGACCCCATTTTGGAAACTATGTGATAAGATGACTGTTTTATTGACACTATTTTGGGGTACATATGATTATTGATTACTCTATATTACGCTTTTTGTGTGACAAGGTAACACAAAAATGTTTGTTCTGGCACAATTTTTTTTTACAGCGTTAATCTGACAGTTTAAATTGTTGTGCTATTGTTATAGAGCAGATTGTTATGGATATCAAATATGTCTACCTTTATTTTTCTTTTGTATCAGTTTTACATAATAAAGCATTTTTCAAAAACAAAATCATGTTTTTGTGTCTCCATTTTTTGAAAGCCATATTTTTTTCTGCCAATCATCTTGTGTAGGGGTGTTTTTTTTGCAGGAATTGTTGATGTTTTTTTTTATACCATTTTTGGGTACATATGATTTTTTTGATTAGTCAATATTCCACTTTTTCAGGCAAGGTGACCAAAAATGGCTGCTTTGGTACAGTTTTTATTCATTTTTTTTACAGCATTCCCCTTAGGGGGTAGATCATGTGATACTTTTATAGAACAGATTATTACAGGCACAGCAATACCTAATTTGTCTATTTTTATATTTATTTTGGTTTTACACAATAAAAGCATTTTTGCAAAGAAACATAATCATGTTTTTGTTTCTCTATTTTCTGAAAGCCATATTTTTTTTCCAGGAAATTATCTAATGTCAGGGCTTATTTTTTGCGGCATGCGGTGACTATTTGATTATACAGTATGTTACTGTTCATATGACTTTTTTATTGCTTGGTATTACACTTTTGTGATGTAAATTAATTTTTTTTATTGTTAAAAACAATTTTTTTTTTTTTTACTTTTTTTTTTATTTCTGTCCCACTATGGAACTTCTACATTTCAGGGTCTGATCCTTGTTTCAATGCAGTACAATACATCTCTACTGCATTGACTATCAGTGTATTATACAGTGTAATACACTGACAGTTTGTCTGTGAGACCCAGACTGGGGGCTGGACCTCATAGGTCTCCGTAGCTGCTGGGCCCCAAGGCCCATAAATGCAGCAGTCTCCCTCACTGACAACAGGTGATTCTCAAAGGGAACATTTCCTTCCTGACAGTAGTAAGGCTCATCTGCTAGTACAGTACAGCCCTTAGTCACAAAATAAGCAATGCAAATCACCCAACTTTCCACATATCTGAGACTAGCTTTATAAAACACTCCGAACTATTCTTACTTCTTTTAGGTAATAGCAATAGCTGTCTCTATTACATTGATTTCTGGAGAGAAATCTTTGGCTTAGCACTGCATTTTCAGACACTGAACTAGATTTAAAAAAGTCATTCTGTAATTGAAGATAAAACTTTCTGATTAAACCAGCTTGAAATACACAACATTCAAGGTCAGGTACAGAGTAAAAGATACTCCTATCCTGAAATGACTATAATTGTATTCCCCAAGTCTAGGTTTCCCCTATCTCTAAAGTCTGTTATATTTTTTACTGCGTCTTACATAGAATACTTTTCTCTTTGAATAACCTCTCTATGCCATGCAGCATTTCTGACTGCACTGAGTTCTGTCTGTGCACCCATTTAGGTAAGGGCGAGGGAAGGTGAGATCTCACAGACAGAGAATCTTTTTGGCCTCGAGTGGAATGTATGACTCCCCAATCTGGGATGGTGAAAGGACTCAATAGCAACTTAAAACTGCCTTTCTTACCGGTTTCTAATAGAGAAACAGTTTAATGTTTACACTATTCTTTCGACAACGGGTTTAACGGTTACAATCTCTCAATGAGGGCATAGCTTAGTTAGAGGGCGGCAATAAGTTGATTATTTACACATCTTTTTAAGTGGCAAGAAGTAAATATAACACCGTCCCCATTTGCTGTTTAGTCCCATAATACATGCATAGTAGTACTGCTTTCCCTGACCGTACTGCCCCTAAATAAATGCTGTAATGCATTGAGAGGACTTCTGAGTGTGTACTCAGAAGTCATCTCAGTGTATTCCAGTGGCCCTTTGTGGTGGCACAATATGGAGATTGGGGTAGGGGAATATCAACATATTAACAACATATTAATTAGAAATCTAGAACAAGACAGAAATACTATACATGTAATGCTATAACTAATAGTGCTTGAAGAGGTGACAACTCACAATGTCCTGGCTTTGGTCTCCCCAGAGTGGCAGCAATGAAGACTCTGTAGTTGTTGCCCCAGTTATCACCACATCTTTCTCTTTGCATAATTCAGTACAACACAATATTCTTGGTCTTGATCACAGGTTTGACTATAATAGAAGCCTCTGCAATACTCAACTGCTTTGTGTCTATATACTTATGACTAGTACCAATCACCTATACCTGCTAGCTAGCTACAGGCAGTAATATTGATGGCTGCAGCAGTCTCTTGACCAAGAATGGGAGCTCATCATTTCCAGGTACTGGAATGGAGGGAGTTTCAAGGAGTTAATGATTGTTTTTTCTCCCCACACATCCTTCTACTTGTCAATCATGTTTCAGTCAGGCAAAACCATTAAGTCATGTGGTCAAAAGATCCTGTGCATCCACACAACATATTATTTAGCAGTGATAATACAGTTGGACACTGCATACATTTATGTAAGACTGCAAATTTATTATAATCTACACCATTTACCTGGTGTAAATTATATCTTAAATCTACAACAGTTACTTTGATTTCCGTTCTGGCAATAGATCTGGGAAATTATTAAGTGGTTATAATTATAATGCATTTGAGGTCGTCGGGAGTAGATTAAGTTTGGCATATAACACTCTGGTCCTAATAAATGTTCCTTAGGCATTGCTAAAAGGAAGTGAGTAGGTTGTTACATTCAGCACAATAAGTGATCAGAATAAGGTGAGATGCAAAGCAAACTAATGGTAGCTCCAATAATGTGCAGATGCCTTTAAAGTCATATTTGAATAATGAACTTGAGTCTGGTAAATCTCTTGCTGTCTTCAATTCAGAAAGAGGGAGCTGTCCTATTAGAAAATACCTGAGTCTGCTTTTTCAAGTCTGTTGAAATACTGTGTTTAATCTTCTTAATGGCTTTTTCAGTGTTGAAAAATGAAAAATATGAAAAGTGAAAGTACTAGAAAATGCTGAAGATATAAAGACTATGAGTTGTTTAATGTAGGACCATGAAGAACTCTACGGCTGATATTTGAGGAAGTTTTGCTAGTCATGAATATTTATAACCTAGTGACAGTTTACTATTCCCAAACATAAATAGATTGTGAATTCTCAGTTTTGAAGAGAGAAATCAGAGTTTTCCTTCCAGGCGGCCATTGTGCAACAATTATATAGCAAACCAACAAGATTATTAAAGTAAAATTCTGTTAATCCAGATCTAATGGTCTGGAAATGCAAGAATATCAGAATGTTACCATGCATTGTATAAAGCTAATAAAGGAATATGTTGTAGACGGACATAAACAATAACTAGAACTGACTGAGCTCCAAAGCAAATTTTTGAACTTCCCGCCCCCTCAGTCCCCCTTAAAGGGGTTGTCCCATGAAAATTATTCCACAGTTTTCAAACCAGCACCTGGATCTGAATTATTTTGTAATTGCATATAATTAAAATTTAGTATAGCCACTGAGTTTCAATAAATTTTATCTGTAGCACCAACTGTTGTTGGCTTTTTTTCTTATTTCTTTGACCTGCTCACTGAGAAGGCCACACATGCTCAGTTTCATCCTTCAACTGCCTCTTGAGCTGTGATAAAGAAAGCATAAACATGCCCCTGAGCTGCAGGAGAAAAGACACTCCCCTTGAGCTGTCAGTTTGATATAAATCTAGCAGAGCAATGAATGGGGAGATCTCTGGATCCATGTGAGGTACAGGGCTGGTTCTAGCTTTGTTAGAAAGAGATTGTCATGTCCTATAAAATGTCTGATTTTCTTTTTTTTACAATAATCATAGTATAGCCCCTTTAATGCAGACTTCAGACTGCCCCCCCAAAAATACTCAACTCTCTTTTCCTCTGCCCTGCTCTTTCTGTGGTGCTATGTCTAGGCATGCAATACACTGTGACCTGATGATGAAGAAGAACAGACAGTGGTGAGTAATACCAGTGTCAATCAACTTTTTTCAGTTGCTATATATGTAATTAATACCTGAATAAATAACACATTGGACTAACACTGGACTAACAGGTTCCACCTCCTTCCTGCACACCTTATCTCTTGAGACAGGTTACGCCAGTACCCTTTTACTCTCTGACGTTCGGCAGTAGCCGAGCTGGTAATTGTACATTATGAAATACACCAAAGCTTCTGAGAATCTCTTTTTATTTAGGTCAGAAACAAATATCACTACTGTTTGACTCTTCAGCAGCAGTATATTATAAGCAACATGATATTTATTCTGTGGCCGCCAGCAAGTGCTTTAGGGGTTATTTGGTGCAGGACTATTAAAAACGGGGAACTAATTTATTGTATATATTCTACTAAAAAGCTGTCATATGTATATTGCATATGTATATGTATATTGCAGATAATGAATTAATCAAATTTTATAGAAATACACAGCATGCTATACTGATCACTGGGTCAGGTCAGAGTTTTGAGGAACATATTCCCTGAAGCAGAATGACTGTTTCATTTGAAGGATGTTGTATCTTGAGGCCTCTTATTACACTTTTCTCTTGGGATGGTGATGTCATACATGATGAATCACTGCATATTTATTTTTAGAGCTCAGCCTATTTCAACCTTGTTTTTCGTATTTGTGAGACAAAAATACTTCTTACAAGTGCTGTATAGCATAGAAAGTGTGTAGCTTTATTACTGGTAGATACAGTACCAGTCAAAAGTTTGGAAATACTTTTTTCATTCAATGGTATTTTCTTGTATTTGTTATCTACATTGTAGATTAACTTTGAAAAAATGAAAATGATTAAGAACTACATATGGAATTACCCTTTTTATTCGCCCTATAAGACGCACCTAGGTTTTAGAGGAGGAAAATAAGAAAATACATTTTCATCAAACCTCAGGTCAAACCCCCAATGTTAAGACTTCCAATGTTAATTAAACCTCAGCTCAAACCTCCAAAAAGACTTCAGTATAATTCGGTGAATTTCATGTATTTAAATTCCCGTCCATTCTGGGCTTAAAAGTCAAGGAAGCGGTCCTATAAGTGATGGTTTCATGGTGACAGGTTCCATTTAAAATGTTTTGCCTATTTACAGTAACTGTGCTGCCTTAAAAAGGTTTTCCACTGTGTTCAATGGTTGTTTCTTAGAAACGACGACTGTAGGTAGGGACAAACAAGGACAGTGTGTCCCTGAACTAGAACTCAGCCTGCCCCCTCTACCTACTTGCAGTAGCCTGAAGTGCTTATATTCCAGGATGAGTGACATAAGTAATACCTACTCTCTGCTTTGATTTATGGATGAAAGTCCTGAATAAGAGACCACGCTATTAACTCAAAATTACAGTTTCTTGAAATTTGTTTTGGGTGCAATTCACCAAATTAATAACAAAAAAATAATTCATTCCTGGTATAAATCAGTTCTACCTGAATCGAAAATACTAGTAAAGACCCAGAGATACAGCCATGTGTAATGCTCCACTAGGAAGGATACATGCAAGTCAGTTCTCTTTCCAAAAGGGCAAGAGTACTAAACACCCCCATATTACACTTCTCTGAATAAGATATGCAAGTAACTTCTCTGTCCAAAAGGGCAAGGTAAACTGAGCATTTCAAGAGAAAATTGTCCTGGTTATCTGTGTTGCCTTTGGGTTTCTCTTTCTCATTACCGAGAATACCTAGTATGCATGAGGAGTATTGCAGTCTAGCCAATACTAATCTGCATTTCTGGGAAACATATAGGCAATTAGCATATCTTACTTCAACTGGCATAACATAGGCTTAGTGTTCTTTTCAGAAGAAAAGATAATTTGAATATCTTTCCCAGAAAGGTATGGAAATATCTAACTTTTTATAAAAAAAAATGCACTGATTGAACAGTTAGAGGCTGCCACCAAGTGAAAGTCTAATTATGAAAAAGCAGTGATTGAACAGTTCAAGGTTACCATCAGATTTTCCCCTGGAAAGAGCCTTGAACTATTCAATTGGTGCTTTTTCATAATAATATTTTTCTCTGGTCCTTTTTAATAAAGGAAAGGTAATTCACATACTATTGGGTTTCTGGGAAAGATATTCAAATTAGCTTTTCTTTGAAAAAGAAAAGAACACTAAGACTATCTGATGCCAGTAGAAGTAAACTATAATAATTTAAATACATTTTCCTGGAAACACAGAACAGCACTTGTTAGACTACAATGCATACTAGGTGGTTTCCCTAGAGTGAAAGAGCACCCCACAAGACCCTAACAAAGGTCACCCAGTTAACCAGGGAAATTTTCTCTTTAAACAATTTCAAGAGAGAAATTTTAATTTGTGGACATTCACTACTTTTGTCCTTTTGGAAGGAGGCCTGACTTGCACATCTCTTTTCCAGTGGTCTATTGCATGTTTGTCTGTCCAATTTGCCTGAAATCATGTTAATGTCTGCCTAAAATGTCTGTACTAGTGCATCTCAATAAATTAGAATATCATCAAAAAGTTAATTTATTTCAGTAATTCAGTAATTAAAAAAATTGAAGCTCATATATTACACAAATTCATTATATGCAGAGTGATCTACTTCAAGCATTTATTTCTTTTAAAGGGTTTCTGTCACCAGAATTAACCCTATTAAACTGGCTGATATTAGTGATGTGCTAATGTCAGCAGACCTTAACTCTACTATTCCTATGCTTATTGATGGCCCTTTACTGCACAATTTTAACTTTTATGATATGCAAATTAGCCTCTAGGAGAAGGGCGGCCTGATATATAACATATTAAATGCCCTTAATGTATTTTTAAAAAGTGAAAAATATAATATCTTATTCTTCATTGTATTAGAAGTTTCAACACAGTTTGAAATCAACAGTACAAGTGAATTTATCTTATTAGTTAAAAATGCCTCTTTAGGCCCCTTTCACACAACCGTTGCTATGACGCCGTGCGCTTCCTGAGGCCGCCGCTGTACAGTGATACGCTCTATACGAGCGTGTACATTGTATCACAGTACAGCGGCGGCCTTAGGAAGCACACGGCGTCATAGCAACCAATGACGCTGTGCGCTCCTGCCCTCAGAAGGAGAACGGTCCAGGTTTTCACGGACCGCCCCGGACCGTGCTCCACGGTCGTGGGAAAGGGGCGTTAGTCTACTTCTGAGACACTTCTCCACCCCCTCTGTTTTCTGAACTGATCACTCACTTTCAATTCACAGCTTAGATCTATCCTGAGATATGGGATTGTCCGTCAGCTGAAGGATCAGGTTACATGCTGCCTATAGAAATCTATGTAGAATGGAGGAAAATGAAACTGTATCTAGTAAGTTTATCTGTCTCATCCTGGATTCACATCCACACTTTTCATTACTGCTATATAATGCCATCCATGCTGCTGCTGCCTCTGAGGGTGTGAGAGAGAGACAGGAGAACAATCTCTTCATCTGTTCGTCTGCAGTGTATGGGAGACATAGCCCACTAGATCAGGGAAAACTGACAATTAGGAAAAAGTCTGCAGAGAGGAAACTGTTGAAAATAGAAGTGTGCACAAACATGACATCTCATTATCAAAAGACACCTAAAACAACAAGTACACCTATATCCCTCCATTCTTATATTACATATTATATATTATAGGAACATCATTCATTGCAATATATATGCACATGAAGAAAAAAAAAGTCCAGGTGTTCCAAAATGTTTTGTCACCAAAAATATTTCCTTCTGTCACACTGGTTGCAGCTAAGTGATCATTTAATGAAACAAAAAAGGACATATCTTTTGTTTGTGACATATGTGAATATTTCCCCATTTTGAGATTCATTACATTAGCAGATTTAGTATATTTGAAATGTGTTTGTTGCATACCAGAAAATAACAACATAAATAATACGTATCCCTGGAATGCAGCTGTGATTTATGACACTTCTTTTGTCAGTGATGTAGTGAGTTTACATTTTCTTATATACTTTTTTCTACAAGTCTATCTAGCTGTGATATTGCTATTGAGATATATATAAGTAAAAAATCTGAGATGTGACTGGTAGTGTAAAGCAAGCCAAAATTACCTGAATCTGGGCAACGCTTAAAAGACCCCAGTGAAAATTGTTCCTTTACAGACTCAAAATAAATGTTCTTATTAATATAGTAACATAGTTTGCAAGGCTAAAAAAAGACATCTGTTCATCTAGTTCAGCCTGTTATCCTGCAAGTTGATCAAGTTGATTGGAAGGCAAAAAACCTGTGAGGTACATAGAAACCAATTTTCCTCATTTTCCTTCTCGACTCCAATCAGGCAATCAGAATTACTCCCTGGATCAACAACCCATCTCTAGTAACTATAACCTGTAATATTATTACACTCCAGAAAAAAATCCAGGCCCCTCTTGAACTCTTTTAGTGAACTTACCATCACCACCTCCTCAGGCAGAGAGTTCCATAGTCTTACTGCTCTTACCGTAAAGAATCCTCTTCTATGTTTTTGTACAAACCTTCTTTCCTCCAGACGCAGAGGATGTCCCCTCGTCACAGTCCTGGGGATAAATAGATGATGGGAGAGGTCTCTGTACTGACCCCTGATATATTTATACATAGTTATTAGATCTCCCCTCAGTCGTCTTTTTTCTAAAGTGAATAACCCTAATTTTGATAAGCTTTCTGGATACTGTAGGCCACCCATTCCAGTTATTACTTTAGTTACCCTTCTCTGACCCCTCCTCAGCTCTGCTATGTCTGCCTTGTTCACAGGAGCCCAGAAATCTACACAGTACTCCACCCTCTGTTTTCTATCACTGAGCCAGTTACTTACCCACATACACACATCTTCCCCCAGTCCAAGCATTCTCATTTTATGCACTAACCTTTTATGTGGTACAGTACTAAATGTTTTGGAGAAGTCAAGATATATGAGATCCATTAACTCACGCCGGTCAAGTCTAGAACTTAACTCCTCATAGAAATTAAATTAGTTTGACAGGATGATTCCTCATGAAGCCATGCTGATACTGTTGTATACACTTATTTTCATTGAGTTACTCCAATATATCATCTCTTAGAAAATATTCCATTAGTTTATCCACCACAGATGTTAGACTTACAGGTCTATAGTTTCCAAGCTCTATTTTTGACCACTTTTTGAAAATTGGCACCACATTTGATAAGCACCAATCCTGTGGAACCCTCCCTGTCATTATAGAGTCCTTAAATATCAGAAATAAGGGTCTGTCTATGACATTACTTAATTCTCTCAGGATACGGGACCATTTGGTCCCAGCAATTTATCTATTTTCATTTTTTTAAGATGCCACTAATTACATTACTTTCTGTAGCTCAGAGAAACCAGAGCTTAAAGATTCTTTTTTACATGACAAGATTGTATTTCCATCAACTCAAACTAAGGTCACTTTAAACTTCAATGTTAAAGGGGTTGTCTCACTTCAGCAAGTGGCATTTATTATGTAGAGAAAGTTAATACAAGGCAGTTACTAATGTATTGTTATTACCCATATTGCCTACTTTGCTGGCTAGACTAATTTTTGCATCACATTATACACTGCTTGTTTACATGGTTACGACTAGAGATGAGCGAGCATGCTCGTCCGAGCATGGTGCTCGTTCGAGTATTACGGTACTCGTAAGTGCTCGCTGCTCGGACGAGTATCTCGCCATGCTCGAGGAAATGGCATCTCCCGCATTTTAAATTTTTGGCGCCTATAAACTCAGCCAATCACAAGCCAGGAGACTCCGTGGTACACCCAGCATCACGTGGGGCCCTTACATGTCGATAGCAGGGGTTGGCTGGCCTGTCAGGTGACCCTGGAATATACTAGTGACTGACCGCGGTGCTCGGCTCAGATGCTGTCTGGATGTCGTTAGGGACAGAGCTGCTGCATTTCAGGGAGAATGTTAGGGCCTGGATTTAGTTCTCTGTTAGGCAGGAGTGATCTGAAAAGAACCCAACAGGTCTTCTAAGGGCTACAAGACATTTTTTTTTGTCTCCTGGCTGGGCTGGCTGGCACTAGTAGTGCAGCTATCGCCATATATAACACTTTTTTTTATGATTTTAACTCAGTGATACAAATCCATTTCATACAGCAGTGTGGAACCATTCTGTGTGTCACAGTTCAGCTGTCCACTCACCACAAACCACAATCCATATTTTCTGTCCAGGTGACCCATACTGTACGTCATGTAATAAAATACGGTCTTTTGCATTCACTGATACAGCTACATTAGAAAAATCTCTGTGCGACATTTGTCTGGGTTGCAGTCAAAATAGCCACCGTCAGCAGGGGCTGAGTTTGCTCTCTGATAGTTTCTGCACGTCACGTTAAAAAAAAAAAAAAGTTATTAAAAAAAAATATATATATATATATATATATATATATATATATATATATTATAAAAATAGTTTTATTGTTGTTTTATCTCAGTGATACAAATCCATTTCCTACAGCTGTGTGGAACCATTCTGTGTGTCACAGGTCATCTGTCCAGTCACCACAATCAGTATTTTCTGTCCAGGTGACCCATTCTGTACGTCACGTCAGTAAAAAAGTTCTTTTGCTCTCACTGATACAGCTACATTACAAAAATCTCTATGCGACATTTGTCTGGGTTGCAGTCAAAATAGCCACAGTCAGCAGGGGCTGACTTTGCTCTCTGATAGTTTCTGCACGTCACGTTAAAAAAAAAATATATATATAAAAAAAATATATTAAAAAAAATATATATAAAAAAATAGTTTTATTGTTGTTTTATCTCAGTGATACAAATCCATTTCATACAGCTGTGTGGAACCATTCTGTGTGTCACAGTTCAGCTGTCCAGTCACCACAATCCGTATTTTCTGTCCAGGTGACCCATTCTGTACGTCACGTCAGTAAAAAAGGTCTTTTGCTCCCACTGATACAGCTACATTACAAAAATCTCTGTGCGACATTTGTCTGGGTTGCAATTAAGCAGACCAAGTCTACCTAATCTAATAGTTTCACTGTAATTGCTCCATACTGCACGGTACGTAATAACATACGTAATTTAGCTCTAACTTATCCACCTATATATTTTCTTGTTCAGATTGAACAAGTTTGTGGGTTTCAGTACAGCAGGCCCATTTATTTTTTTTTATATATAATACACTTATATACAGAAAATGTTGAACCCCAGGGCTAATGGTCGAGGACGAGGGCGTGACATTCAATTACTGCAGGGGGCAGAGGCCGTGGTCCTGGGCAGGGTGAGACAGTACCTGCTGATGAGGGAGCAGGGGAACGCCGCAGAGCTACACTCCCTAGCTTCATGTCTCAACTTACAGGGACACGTGGTAGAGGACTGTTGAAACCACAACAGTGCAAACAGCTGATGTCGTGGATTGCGGACAATGCTTCAAGTAATTTGTTCACCAGTCAGTCTTCCACGCAGTCCACCCACGTTACCCAAGGGAACACTCCTCTAGCTCCTCCACCTCAACCTCCTTCCCCCCAGTCTGCCCCCTCCCAGGAAAATTTGGAATGCGATCCGGCATACTCTGAGGAACTGTTTTCTGGACCCTTCCCAGAGTCACAGACCACTTCTCAGGTTGCTGCTGACCTCTTTCCCGATGCCCAAGTTTTCCAACTGTCGCAGTCTGTGGGTGATGATGATGATGACAATGTTGACTTAGTGGAAGAAGTGTGTAAAGAGGTGTCGGACGATGAGGAGACACGGTTGTCAGACAGTGGTGAAGTTGTTGTCAGGGCAGGAAGTCCGAGGGGGGAGCAGACTGAGGAATGGGAGGATGACAAGGTGACTGACCCAAGCTGGGTTGATAAGCCGAGTGAAGACAGTTCTTCTGAGGCGGAGACGAGTGCTGCACCAGAACAGGTTGTAAGAGGCAGTGGTGTGGCCAGAGGGAGAAGCAGGGCCAGACCTGGTGCATCAGCAGCAACTGTTTCACGTAGTGAAGCTCCCGTGGCGAGGCCTAGATGTTCGCAAGTCTGGAGGTTCATTAAAGAAAGTGAGGATGACCCGACGGACCTGTGGTGTGCAACCTGTGCCACACCAGGATCAGCAGGGGTGCCACCACTACTAGCCTAACCACCACCAGCATGCGCAGGCATATGAGTGCTAAACAACCCACTCAATGGAACCAAGGCCTTTCACCTCCTGCGGGTCACACCACTGCCTCCTTCCCCTGTGTCACTCGCTGCCTCTGCTAGTCAACCCCTTGCCCAGGACCCCCGGCACGAGCGCCTCCCGCCGGAAAACCACACCTTCGCCTCCACGATCCTCCAAAGTGTCCCACCAATGTGTCCAGCGCAGCGTTCAGCTGTCTTTACAGCAGACGCTGGAGCGCAAGAGGAAATACAGTTCCACCCACCCACATGCCCAAGCCCTCAACGTCCACATCTCCAAATTGCTTAGCCTGGAGATTCTGCCCTATAGGCTGGTAGAGACTGAGGCCTTTCGCAATCTCATGGCGGTGGCTGCCCCTCGGTATTCGGTCCCCAGCCGCCACTATTTTTCCCGATGTGCCGTCCCAGCCCTACACCAGCACGTGTCACAGAACATCATCCGTGCCCTGACCAATGCTGTTTCTTAGAAGGTCCACCTAACCACGGACACGTGGACAAGTGCTGCCGGGCAGGGACACTATATCTCACTGACGGCACATTGGGTTAACTTGGTGGAGGCTGGGACCGAGAATGACCCTGGGGCCGCTCATGTACTACCCACACCGAGGATTGCGGGGCCTACCTCTGTCACGGTCTCTCAGACATACTATGCCTCCTCCTCCGACCCCTCCTCCACCCCCTCCTCCGAATTACCATCCGTGGGCATGGCGCCTTCAGTCGGTAGCTCTAGGCGCAGCAGCAGTGCCGTGGGTAAGCGCCAGCAGGCGGTGCTAAAACTGCTGAGCTTAGGTGACAAAAGGCACACCGCCCAAGAGCTGTTACAGGGCATCACGGCGGCAGACCGATCTGTGACTGGCACCGCTGAACCTCAAGCCAGGCATGGTTGTGTGTGACAACGGGTGTAACCTGGTGGCGGCTCTGCAACTCGGCAGACTGACACATGTGCCATGCCTGGCCCACGTGTTTAATCTCATAGTTCAGCGGTTCCTCAAGACATACCCCAATCTGTCTGATTTGCTCACCAAAGTGCGCCGCATCTGTGTGCATTTCCGCAAGTCGACCACAGATGCTGCCACTCTCAGGGCAGCGCAGCGCCGCCTACAACTGCCCACTCACCGACTGTTGTGCGACATGCCCACAAGATGGAATTGGACATTAAATATGTTATCCAGAGTTTACCAGCAGCGCAGAGTGATTGTAGACTGCCAGATGTCAACTTCCACCAGAACAGGTAGTCAGGTCACTCAGATTCCTCAAGTCTACAATGAGGAGTGGACGTGGATGTCTGATATCTGCCAGGTGTTGAGCAACTTTGAGGAGTCAACACTGATGGTCAGCGGCGATGCCGCCATTATCAGCCTCACCATCCCGCTGCTTTGCCTGTTGAAAAACTCACTGCTCAGCATCAAGTCGGATGCTTTGCGCTTGTCACAAGAGACGGTGGAGGAAGATACGTCGCTTGATAGCCAGAGCACCCTCCGGTCTGTTTCTCAGCGCGTATCGGAGGAGGGGGATGAGGATGAGGAGGAGGAGGAGGAGAATGTCGGAGAGACAGAAGAGGGTACCAGTGCTTAGTCCTTAACTCTTGAGCGTGTATGGGCTGAAGAGGAGCACTTGGAGGAGGAGGAGGAGGAGGAAATGGAGAGTCAGCCAGTGAGGAGAGGGAATTCTTGCGTGTTGGGACTCTGGCGCACAGGCA